>VYYJ01000136.1:0-96718 GCA_021029165.1 Cyphoderus albinus | reverse complement strand
AAAACTGATGGTGGAAAAAAAGATGGTTGTGTAAAAAAAGGTGGTCGTGGAAAAAAAATGGTCGTGTAAAAAAAGATGATCGTGGAAAAAAAGATGATCGTGGAAAAAAAGATGGTCGTACTGAAAAAAAGATGGTCGTACTGTAAAAAGATGGTCGTACGAAGGAAACGATTTATCAACACGTCTAAATATTTCTACATCAAATTTAGGGCGTAATTGTGAGCCAATTATCTAAACATGTTTAGATTATTATAGACCTTTAAAGAACAACTACATGTTTGTATGTACTTTATATGCAATAAATGTGAATATGTATAAATAATATGAGTATTAGTAGTGCAGCACTCAGTGCTGTACTATACATATATACAGTCAGCATCACTACAATTCATAAGCCAGAATGTTTACTTTTTTGTCACGAAAGACTTGGAATTCAGTCATCAAAGTGTACAATTATTTCATGTGCATTTTATTTTGAAATAGCATGACAGCTAGATTTGTGAATTTGTGATATTTTACTTTTAGAAATTAGGCATTGTTATCTTTAATCCATTACAATTTTCCATTGCTGTTTGAATTGCCTTTATCGCGTTCTTATTTCCAGCCCATGCTCTGAAATGGCAATTTTAAGAAAATTAGTTTCATATTATCAACTTTTAAAGATCGAAATCCTTTTTTCTCTATGAGATTTACCTGCGCGCAATGCCGTTATTAACATCCCATCGAAGTACGCTTTCAGAAACATCCGAATTATTCCCGTTCAAGACCAAGCCTAAACCTCCATTCATCACTTCGCCCCATCCGACACCTCCGCCGTTGTGCAGCGCTACCCAAGTTGCTCCTCTAAATCCTCCTCCGATGAAGTTCTGTACTGCCATGTCTGCCGTAAAGTTTGAACCATCTCTGATGTTTGAAGTTTCCCTGAACGGAGAGTCCGTTCCGGATACATCATGATGATCCCTGCTGATAACCACTGGCCCGCGGAGTACTCCGCTTTTGATAAGCTGGTTGAACCTCGCCGCTAATCTTGACCGTCCAATAAAGTCACTGTAAAGGATTCGAGCTTGCGATCCAACCACCATCTTATGCTTTCCAGCTTCTTCAATCCATTTTAGATTTTCTTCGTATTGAGCTTTCACATCTGGATCAACTTTCGGATTCGCGATAAGCTCCTGGAAAAGTTCAATTGCTGCTTTGTCAGTTTTATCCAAATCTTCGGACAGACCGGAACAGCATACCCAACGAAACGGACCAAACCCCAATGAAAAAATGTCGCTAAAAACAAAGAAAACATTTTAAACCATCTAATAATATATTTATAGTTTTAATTAACGATCCCTTATCTTACCCCAAAATAGCTTCCACGTAAGAAGGATAAATAAATTTAGTATCTTCCGCTGAAACTTCTTCCTCCTTTCTGAAAATGTCAGCTCCAGCTCTGCTGGCTTCCAAAAGGAAAGCATTTCCGTAATCCCAAAAGTGCAATTTTTGACCCCCAGGATTTTGACCGTTCATTCCAGATAATTTCCGCACCGCATTCACATGTCTTCTCAAACTTTCCTGGATGAGTTGCTTAAACTTGGCTTCATCCTGAACCATCATTTTCTGTGACTCTTCAAAGGTAAGCTGGACGGGATAATAACCGCCATTGTAAGGATTATGGAGTGAAGTTTGATCTGAGCCAAGGTCAACGAGGAGCTCTCCAGTTTTCTCCATTTCCTCCACCAATCTTTCCCACAAAGAAACAACGTTTCCGTGATATCCAATGCTTGTTGTTTGACCAAGTTTCTTTGCCTCTCGAATCCTCTTCACAACTTGGTCCAAATCGGTTATCATTTCAAGAACCCAGCCCTGTTCATGGCGTTTCTTAAGAGCATCGTAGCTGACCTCCGCGATGACGCCAATGCACCCGGCAATACACGCAGCCTTGGCCTGTGCACCTGACATTCCTCCAAGACCAGCAGAAACGAACACCTTTCCTTTCATGTTGGTCGAGTTTAAATATTTTCTTCCAGCGTTTAGCAAAATTATCTTGAATTTTATTAAAACATAATTTAATCAACTTTTCAGTAGTAGTTTATAATACCAACTAAAAACTGTTTTAGTAACACTAAATTACAGTTGTTCCGTGAACTATTCCTTGTGGTCCAATGTAGCAATAGCTTCCAGCAGTCATTTGGCCATACATAGAAACATTCAGAGCAAACATCTTGTCGTAATCCTTCTGACTCGAATAATTGGGAATCACCATTCCGTTTGTGATAACCACTCGAGGGCCGCCTGGGTGAGATGGAAAAAGACCCATGGGATGACCCGAATACATGGAGAGAGTTTGAGTGTCATCCATTTCACTCAGGTATTTCATTACCAGCCAAAACTACATAAATGTAAGGAAGTGGATTATTTAAAAATCGATTAACAAAATGACAGCTCATTTATCAATGTAAAATCTTCACCTGTGCCCAGTTGGAAAAGACCTGTCCGTTTCCTCCATATGTCACTAATTCCTGGGGAAACTGAGCCACTGCTGGGTCCAAATTATTGAAAATCATCAGCATGATTGCCTTCGCCTCCAGAATCTTGGCTGGGTATTCGTTAATGGGATAAGCCTTCATGGGAAACTTTGGGCTAAAACGGTACATGTAAATGTGTCCATAAACTTCCAACTCCTTTTCAAATTCCGGTTTCAGGAGGGAATGGAACTTGGAGGGAAAGTAGCGGAGGGCATTTTGTAGAGCAAGCCGCTTTTCGTCTGTGTTCAAAGGAACCTTCCGGATTGGGGCGTGGGGAACGGAAGGGTCAATTGGACATGGTTCAAAAGGAAGCGGATCCAAAGGAATTCCTCTGGTAAGGCTTTGAAGGAATGCGTAATTTCCAGCCATATTGAGTCCTCTGAGTTCGGAATGCTAATGAAAGTTTTGAGATTGATTTGGAAAATAATTTACGTGTCTGTCTCTTGCGATTGGCTTAGAGGAAAGGATGGGTCACAAAAAGCAAGTAAAGTGACAAGGAGTGGAAAACAAGTGTTAGATAAGACCATTTGACCTTGCCTCACCGTCATTAGGATCGTCACCAACGCCAGGCCACGGTTGATGGAAGCCGTAAACTGTATCAGATTTCACTCTTTTAACGATGTAAATTATTTTGTCATGTAACAAACAGTATATCCGACCAGTATTTTCAGAGAGCGTAAGATCATCTCATCTTAAAACTTGTTAAATCGTGACTTATAATTCACTTCAATCATGTTTTTATGATAATCAATATATTATTGATTAAAGATCCTTAATTAATCCTGTTTTTCATTTGCCTTTATAGCTCCGTTTCTTAAACTTTTATTGGATTTAGGGTGGTGGTTGATGAGGTACATTTGAGATCATACATTTTTAATTGATAAGGTGCGTTTCTTTTTGGCGATTCATTCTTACATCATTCATTTTGTCCATTACAGTGGCATGGTACAGCACGCTGTTTGACCTTTTCTGAAAGAAATCTTTTAAATAACATAATTACTGTGGATAATTGGATAATATTTGGACAAGCTTGGTTTGTCCCAATCCCAATTGCTTGCTCACCCTGAGCTGCACGTATTAAGTCAATTCATGTGTATGCTTGCGAATTTATTTGATACTAGGTGGTACTTATAAAAATAGAAAACCTGTGAAATTGTAGTGTTTTTAGGTTTAATTTTAGCATGCATATAGTAATATAGCATATTGATTGCACTATTACGTATTACATTATTTATGCGGATTACCCAAGAAATAGATGTGAATTAAGTGAACCAGAAATAAAAGTTGAGATAAAAATATTTTCCAGAAACTGGAAGGTAATATCATTGGTCTTATCTAAATGAGAATCTGGTAAGTAAGGAAATTACTGAAATAACGAAGTCTATCATGTTAAATGGTGAGTTTTTAGGCACCTCAATGTGAATATAATAAATGCATATCTCATATGTTCATACATACTTCTCAATTTGACGTGTGACGTGTCTGCGTGTGATAATTGTAAAGTTTCCATTTATTGGGGGAAACTGATTTACGGTAATTTATTTTAATAAATATATAGCAAGTTAAAATCATATCGTATTTTCCGCGAAAACACTGAACTAAAACATTGCACACTACATCACATCCATATTTTGGCTCAAATAAATTATGCTCGCTCTTTATTAAATTAAGCTCCATAAATTAAATTAGATAAATCCTCAATTGACTTTGCGCCCCGAAAATGTCGTCTTCCAAGAGGTGCCAAACCATCCCTTATAATTTTCATTTCCCGATTTGGACATACGATCACAGTGGCATAATTTGAGTTTCCAAATAAAGGAGCTAAATATTTCTCTTTCATATCCTTCACTTCGCTCATTTTAACTTTTGAAATCTTGGCGATTAAATCCTTAACGTAGGTTCCGGGTACACCTCTATAGTAAGACAAGCAAGAATTGGCTGCTACGGAGAGTGGCGTCTTTTCCGTTTCCAGAGTCTCAAAAATAAGCGAACTCCTGGCCGAAATCAAAAGATCCTCAGACCACTTTGAGCTTTTTGAAGTGTGATCGGTGAAAACGGTGTGGGCTGCACCATAGGCCTCGACGAGGTTGGTACAGCGAGACAAATGAAAATAAATGAGACCTTCTGTGACCTTGGCGCAAATGTTATATGAGTATGCAAGTCCTTTGCCACGAATTTTACGGTACAGGGGACCCTCTAATTGGCAAAAATATTGAATTGTTGTAAGAAGGGCAGCGAAGTCATTGTGGAGAAAGGAAGTGGGCCCTTGGGAAACCATGCATAGATAAGAAGATTCTTCGGAGCCCAGTCCGAAAATTATTTGATTATTAAGAGTTTCCTCTATGAGCTTCTTAGTGGGATACATCCAAACGGTATCTGGAGATCGGGCTAGGCGTTTCTCCACTTTTCCGGGGGCTACTTCAAACGGAAAACATCGACTCAAAAGAGTGCCAAAATTGCCGACGCGCATCGTGTCAAGTTTATTACGAATTTTTTTCATATTTCCGGAGCAATGGAGAGTGACATTTTTCGGGTCTGTCACTACACTGAGGATGGAGTCGAAAGCTGTTCGAATGTCGTTCTCCTTCTGATCCATTACTCTTTCATCTTCCGCTCCCAAATCCTGGAGAAACTTTTGCTGAAAGAGAGGACTGGAGGTGGCGACGTTACTGTTTTTTCTATAAATCAGTTGCTTCATTATAGCTTCACACATTTGACAGCCGTAGCGACGCACATAGAACACATCCGAAAGAAGTTTACTAGCCACCACCTTGATCCTTTCTATTTGCAGGTTGACATTCCAGAGTAACTTCTTAATCCACATCATACCTTCTTCAATCCTTTCCAGGTTCATTTGAAGCACAAGGCACAGTAAGTGTGAGTAACTGCCGCAGATGAATTTTCTCATTTGGGCGCCGCCATCGTCATCGTCAAATCCCGTTGGAAGCTCCAGTCCCAAGTTTAACTCACACACGATCACATCTCTTTCCCTTGCAGAGATCACTTCCTCGTAGGGAACGAGCCTGGGCTTTTTCGAAATTCCAGGCTTTCCCAGATCATCCGCTAGGATTGGTGAATTTAGAAGAACCTCTCTAAACAGGGGAAGGTACGGTCTGAACTCTGCTCCGAGCTTTGAAGTGTCCAGAAGAACCACGGCGTAGAAAAACTTGGTGGAGACATCGTCTATGAAGCAGTTAGCCGGAAAATCGGACATGAAGATCCAAATGGGATTTTGGAGACGTTCGATCTTGTGATAATTAATTGATTTAATGGAGGGGACTTTCACCTTCTCTAAGAGTTTCTTTGGAATTGGTTTGCAATTCTTGGAGATAGCGAACTTCAGATCTTCGGCGTTCTGTTTTAAACCTTTTGTTCTCAATTCCTGCTTTCTTTGGCGGATCCTCGCTTCCTCCTGCAATTCAAGTGCATTGTGTAGAGATTTACTGGGCACTGCGAAGATTGTGACCCACTCCGAGGTCAGGATGGTGTTCTTCAGGAGGTCGGTCCAAAAACTGTCGGGCTTCTGCATCAAATCGGATAGCATATTGACACAATTTAACCGCTTATCGAAAGTTTCAGAGCTGACGCCATAGAGAAAGTCATGTATCACAGCAGTAGCGATGTAGCTGTGGGGCACGTTCTCCATCGCAGCTAATTCTGAGAGTATAGTGGAGTGAATGATGTCCCTCATTCGATGAATGTCGAAAAATTTCAGTTGATTTTGCAATGTTGAGCGGATCTGAGGCACAAGATTTTCTTTGTTGGTGACGCCGTCGAATTCTAAATAAAATAGAGTTTCTGAGTACTCAGCAAATGTGAAATTTAAGCTTGAAGCCAGTTGTCCACTTTCGACTAGGTCTTGTTGTAGAGGAGACACGGCGCTTTTTGCCAGATACTTCATCAGAAGCAGCAGAGCAAATGATTCGTTAAGCATGATGCAAACTTCCTCCTTGTCCTCGGAGACAACACAAGGTTTTGTGATGGAAGGTCCGAGAAATCCAATGATGGCGATGGCACCACCTTCCTCATCGTAAGCTGGAAACTTAATGGTTTTGGTAATGGGCGAAGTGACATTTGGACATGGGTTCACATCTTCATTTATCCATGGCTTGCTAACTTGCTTCAGTTTATTTCTTCCGGCCGACTCTGCTTTTGCGTTTAATTGTTTGATAGCGGGGTGAATAACACGGAAAAGTTCTTTGAGCTCAATTGGGCCACACACGATGATACAGGAATTGCCGGGATGGTAATACTTCTCATGGAATGCTCTAACCTGACACATAATCGGGGAAAAATTCAGAAATTATAAATCTAAAGTGTAAATGATTTAAGTTAAAAGTAATACGTATATTATGAAACTTACCTTTGGATTGCTACAGGAATCCCGCAGATTTTGCAAAGCGCCACCCACGTTCCAGTGATAACCTGACTGTGGAGGATAGATAGTTTTGAACAGCTCGTTTGTGGCTCTACAAAATCCAGTATTTTCATGTGATTGCATTTCGGAATACACGACGCCTCCATCTGTGCCATGGCCAGTTACGTGATGCACTTCGGTAATAAACGCGCTTTCTGCTAATCGAGGATGGAAAATGTGGTCCAGGTATATTGGCAATATTCGGCTAAATCCTTCAATTCCAGCAGTGCTTAATGTGTAGCAGGTGTGGTCCACATCTGTCCAGGCGTTGGTACCGGAAGCGTAGCATTTATTTGCGACTCGGTCGAGAACACCTTTGAACGGATAATCTTCACTCCCCAGGAATACCAAGTGCTCGAGAGTATGCGCCAGCCCGTCGTCATCCTCAGCTCGTGTTGCCACACAAATGTAACAGTTTACCATTGGACCATCCACCACAGCGTGGACAACGGTGAGACCCGTGCTCTCGGAAACATACTTTGTCACCGGGATAACGCCATTTGCATACGTGAACGACTGTAACCGGTATCCCGCAAGGTAGTCAATTTTGTCTAGTAGACCACAGCATTTAGAAAAGGGGGATTTACAAGGCATTGCGTCACATGTCACATTCAACAGTGTAATTAAAATTGGCAGAATTTGGTTAAATGTTTAGTTAATTGTCACTTTGTCATTGGTGAACAAGTTATTCAGTACTGCTTAATTCGAAATTACATTTGTCCATTGACATGTATCAAGATGTTGTCACATTATATTTTTTAATGAAGATAACTTTACTTCAGTAATTTAGTTGACATGACCATGACGGCTTTTTATGAGTAAACGCTTCTTGGCTTTGTTACTACAAGGTGCAGGTGGAGCATCTCACGTTGGTCCTGTACTTTTGCATTCGTGAAGCGGTTCTCAATTCAATGCGAGCAAAAAGCACAGAAGTCACATTGTGCATGTCCATTAAAAATGCACACAGTGAGTGAAGGTGCATCTTGTGAAGAAGACAATAAATAAAAACACTTTTCAAGTTACAGGTTTAAAAATCTTTAAATATTTTAACTGTACATGTTCCAATGGAGGGTAATAAGACGACGAAGTACAGCCGAGGTGTGGCCTTGGGTCGTGCTGTGAAGCGCAAGAAAGGTGTGATCAAAGGTAAATTCCAGAGGAAGGAAATTGTGACGAAAGATAAGAGAATTGAAGAAGGATTAAAGAAAGCGGCCAGGGCGGAAATTCTATTGGCGGAGGAATCCGGGTAATGAAGTATTTTATTAATCTATATTGGGAACGTTGGGATTTGCTTTTTACTTGAATCTTAATAATTGTGGTTTTGTTGATTTATAAAGAGCAATTGAAGTCGAGCAAGGTGAACACACTCTACAGTTAAAGCAGTGTGACATTGTTAAACATGTTGACATCGCATCGGCGACAAAAAGTTTCCACTTGGACCTTCATCAGTACGCACCATACAGACTGAGTTATAGTTTAAATGGGCGCCAACTTTTACTGGGTGGCAGAAAAGGTCACATTGCGGCGTTTGACTGGGTCACGAAGAAACTTCTGTGTGAGATCGGGGTGCAAGAAAGTATTCATGATGTTGTGTAAGTTAAACGGTTGGATATTGGTCACTAATTAAAATTAGATAATAAGTTTTTAATTAAAATATAAATGATGTGCGGTTTTCAAATTATAGATGGCTCCATAACGAGAACATGTTTGCAGTCGCACAAAAGCGGTGGTCTTACATCTACGACAATCAAGGGATTGAGATTCACTGTTTAAAGGCACTGGATCGAGTGACAACGTTGAACTTCCTCCCGTATCATTTCCTCCTTAACGCAGGTCACGATACTGGTTTCATCAGTTGGGTGGACGTGTCCATAGGAAAAATTGTTTCCCAGTTTGGAACATACAAAGGACCACTTAATGTCTCAACCGTGAATCCAGCAAACGCTGTGGTGCATTGCGGTCACTCCAATGGAACCGTCAGTCTTTGGGCACCCACAGTTAGAAAACCATTGGCATCTGTGTTGTGTCATGGAGCTCCCATTTCTGCCGTGGGAATTGATAACGCAGGAAAACTCATGGCCACGGGTGGAAGGGATGGGTTGTTAAGATTGTGGGACTTGAGAAACACGTTTGCTCCGTTGACTTCGGTAAGAGTAGGCGTCCCTTCGTCATTAAATTTCAGTCAGAAGGGACTCCTAGCAGTGGCCAACGGGAATCAAACGATGGTAAGTACATTATTACCGAAATAATCCAAATAGATTAATTCAACATGCAATTTTTGTAGTTTGATTAAACTCGTGACAATTTATTTATTTCAGATATTTTCTGAAGTTGGAAAAGGCCAGAAACCTTATTTGAAACACACGACCGCAGGATTTGTGGAAAGTGTGAAGTTTTGTCCATTTGAAGATATTTTAGGAATCGGAACAGAAAGAGGTTTCGACTCGATTTTGGTACCTGGAGCAGGCGAGGCTAATTTTGACGCTTTGGAGAGAAATCCGTTTCAGACAAGGACACAAAGAAGAGAAGCGGAAGTTAAATCGTTGCTTGAAAAGGTAACTGAAAATATCAGTTTACAAATTTTTAAACATATTTTCATGTTTCAGTTTGTGATTGTGACTCTATCGGTTGTTCTTTTTCTATTTTCAGATTCCTGCCGAACTTATTTCAATGGACAATACCACTCTTGGAGATGTGGACACAGAAACACTCCAGAAGCGGCGGGAGCAACTGCCTACTCATGTTAGGAAAGCTGACATTGAACTGAAGCACAGAAGAAAACGGAAGAATGCAAAAATACCGAAAATTAAGGAGGCGTTGCGAACAGAAATGAATTTGCAAATGGCAAAGACGAAAAATGCAGACGATGACAATGATAAAAATGTAGCAATAGCAGAAGGCGTATCGAATGACCCACTTGACAGATTTGTCAAGAAGAAAAAGACTAAAAAATAATTTTTATAACTCCGCATATTAAAATATCGGTTACTCCGTTTTTATTTCATTTTCAAATAAGATGAAATAACATTTTAAAAATGAAAAATAACAAGCAAACCTTTGTTAAGAATTTATCATGTTTGGTATATTTTCGTTCACAAGAATTTTAATAAAAAATAAAAGCTCGTAAAGACCTAACAATATGATATAAACACTCGGTTTTTATGTAATTGTCCCTTTAATTCATGAACAACTAACAGTTTTCAGTTTTACTAAAACAAATTAAACCTCATGGCAAAAATATATAGCATTTGGGCATACTTTTTTTAGTGTGCGTGTGACGAGCGTGGGTATCGTGAGACGGATAAAAAATAGCCGCATGCACTAAAACCACGTTGTTTGTGTATGAGTGTCAGCAAAAGCATTTGTAGGTGCTTATGGTGTATGGACGTGTGGTTCAAAAAAGCATTATTTTGAATTTAATGTTTGTTTAGAATTCACCGGTAACTGCAGTTAAAATGACAGTTCAGATTCAGAGTACAATATAGTTCAGGTGTCATTTTAGTTCAATTACTTAACTAACAATTTGTAATTTGAATTTCTGATGGGTATTGAACATTGAACAAGACGGTCAATAGTCACACGTGTATTTATTTATATCGATAGTTTAAAGTTAATAAAGTTTAGATAAGATGGAAGAAATTGTGGCCCGGACAAAAAAAGAGGCGAGGAGTCGCCAGTTGAAGGAAGCTCGAAAGCAAGTTTTTGAAGAGGAGTTGGCACAAGACCGCATTCGTGGAGAAGGCGAAGAGCAGTGCGTTCCTCATACGAAGAGTCGAATATTTCGAGGACTGAAAATAGTGGGTCATGTCAGTAACCACATTCCCTGTGTCCTCCGATATGTCCACATGAGAAGGGAGAACTTCATTGTGACCTGCATTGGAAAGTCCATTAACACTTATGCGGTAATAAACATTAAACTTTCAATTTACTAAGCTTTCTTCACTTTTTTGTTGAAAGCAACTAAATTCAAATTCACTAAACTATAATTATTTTTGCGATAACAGTCAAATCAGTTGTCCATGCTGTCACAAAGTAGTGCACTGAAAACGGAAATTAGCTGTATGGCTGGAGACACTTATCACGTGTACACGGGTTCCAAAAATGTGATTTACGCGTGGAGGAGAGGAGTAGAGGTAAAAAGAAACATTGTTTTTATTATTGTAGTTTTAGTCTTCATAATAAATTTTAAAATTGATTGATTTAATGCACAACTTCCTATGTAATAGATAACGCACGAGTTCAAAACCGGACACGACTCTACAATTCAATTCATTCTTCCTTTTGGCCAACACCTCATTTCAATTGACGAGAGTGGACGCTTTTGCATGACAGATATTAGAACAGAAGGTGAACAAAAAATTACTTTTAGTACTTAAATACTTAGGTTAGGTTCATCTTTACTTCAATTGTTACTAAACATATTTTTTCCTTTAGAAATGATATCCTCCATCCAGCTTGACCCAGCTACCTTCAAGGTCTCAGCCCTCATGCATCCATCTACTTACATTAATAAAATCCTTTTAGCCAGCCACCAAGGAACTCTTCAACTGTGGAACGTGAAAAAGATGAAAATGATTCATTTATTCACAAAATGGAGTGGTTCCAGCATTCTCACTGTTGTCCAAGCGCCCGCTTTAGACTGTGTTGCAATGGCCCTCTCGAAAAAGCGCTTAGTCATCCACAACCTCCGCTACGACAAAACTATAATAACTCTAAAATGTGAGGACCAACCGGTGACTATTGGTTTTCGAACAGATAATGTAGCCACAATGGTCACGGGGAATTCTAGTGGCTCTATAACACTTTGGGACCTGAACAGTCAAGAGGTTTTGCAACATGTTGTACATTGCCACTTGGAACCTGTCACTGGTCTTCAGTGTCTTCATCAGGAACCCCTTTTCTTCACATCGTCCGCAGACAATAGTCTAAAACTTTGGATATTCGATGGTCCTGGTGGTACATTTCGCGAGCTGTGCACTAGAACCGGCCATTCTCAGCCTCCGGGTCGTATCCGATTCTTTTCTAGTACGGGCTTCGAAATTACCTCGGCTGGAAAGGATGGAAGACTTCGACAATTCCATGTTCACAATGAGACAATTAATCGAGCCTGGGGAGAAAATAAAATCCCTGCAGATGTGTGCAGAAACCGAAAGGAGGTGGCGAGTCCACTGGTTGACTTTACGATTCCCAGTGTTGCTCAAATGACCCACCATGATGATCTCGCTGTAATTACTGAGGATGAAGCAGCAGTGACCAAGTGGAATTCTCACACATTTAAGCAAAGTTCTTCCGTTTTGTTTCCACTCAAGAAACGAATACCACACCCCAAATTTGTGGCCACTTGTGTATTCCTAACCTCTTGTGGCCAGTTTGTCTTAGTTGGATATGATGATGGCGGCCTCCACAGATACAATATCCAGTCTGGTCAACACCGCCAACAATATTGTGTTTCACCAGAACGGAAAGCGCATGTTGGAATTGTACGCGGGGTTGCTGCTGATGCTTATAATTCATGTGTGGCTTCCGGTGGAACAGACAACGTCCTAAGACTTTGGAAATTTCAATCATCTACTTCTGAGATTCTTAAAGAGTTTCAGTTTGGAGGAGGAATCGCTTCACTCTTCCGACATAAGCAGAACAATCTCCTGGGAGTGATTTTAGATAACTATGAAATTAATGTTGTGTGCATGTCTTCCAGGGCGATTTTGAGAGTGTTCTCGAACATAACGAATTCTGTACAGGACGCACTCTTTTCACCTGATAGCCGGTGGCTCACAGCATCATCAAAAGACTGCCTTGTGAGAACCTGGGACCTCCCTACCGGCAATATGATAGATATCTTCAGAGTAGAATCTATCGTCACCTTCATTGACTATTCGCCAAACGGCCAAATTATGGCCACAGCTTTAAATGACAATGTGGGCATTGTGCTGTGGTCTAACAAAACTCAGTTTCACTTCGTCAGTTTGTTGCCCATCCCTCTCGATTTTGAACCGCCCATGTTGACTGACATCAAAGTTGAGGCTGAAGAGCTACCACAAATTCTGGATGATAAGTTGCGATTTACAGGGTACGATTATGACTCACCCGAATACCTGGAAAACGATCTGGTTACATTTAGTAAGGTACCGGATTCAAAATGGAAGACACTGCGACATCTGGACATTATTCGAGAGAGGAACAAACCGAAGCAGCCTGCAAAACAACACGTCGCACCTTTCTTCCTTCCTTCTGAGTTGAAGCTTCCGAGCAATGACGGAGATTCGACGAAGAAAAACTCCTCTGGAAGTGAGATAATGACCACGGGAAAAGAAAATATTTCATCGAATTCATCAAAAATTCTTAGCATCAATTTTTCGTTGTCGCCTTTTGGATCGGGATTATTGCAAAATCCAAAGAGCGAAGATTACCGTGAGTAAAAATCAAATCTCTATTTTTGATTTGTTAAATATTTAAATGGTTGTTTAATTTTACACTCTTTAATTTGTGACAACAGCTCATGACTTGTGCAAATCGCTGGAGGAAATGAGCCCATATCAAATTGAAGCTGAAATTCTAGCTTTGGCTCCTCACGCAGGTGGCTCTCGAGAATTAATCGAAGCGTTTCTTGACTTCATTAAAGATGTATTCGAAACGAAAAGACATTTTGATACTTGTAATGCGCTGCTCAGTTTATTTTTCAAGGTAGGCCAACTAATTTACTTAATATGAAGTAATTATAATGTGTGTTTTACTATATGCGTTGGAAGTCTTACAAAAATTATTTTCCTTGATTTGGTTTTATAGACTCATTTGGATTTAATGGTGGACGCTGGCTCTCAATCGGATCATGGTGACTTGCGCAATGCCCTACTTGACTCAACCGATTCATTTTTTAATTTGGTTTATGAAATTAACGGTTATTGCGATTTGTTATTAGGAGCCTCGTATTAAATTAAGCTAATTAGTCCTAATTAGACTAATTATCAAAATAGCTCGTTTGTTAAAATTGATTTTAATAAAGTGTCTCCTCTATTTTTCACACATAATTAGTTCCCTCAATTTCTAATAAGTTACGCATTTTCAGTTGCTTTTGGGGTGGGAAGAGCAGTTTTTAAAATCAAGACTGGCCAATTTTCTAAGATGCACCTATCAACTAAAGCCCAGATTATTCTGGGTACTTATATTGTTACAAAAGTAGTTATCATTTCCGCCAGCATAATGCCATACTTGACGTTTGAAGAGCACAAGAGAAACTGGAAGCTTTTGGAGAGTGAAATCATGAGGACGTACCCGTCGGATGGGGATGACAACTCAGAAATAGTGACCCAAGAGGTGGATGAGCTTCACGGAGTAACATTTTACAAACTGCAGTCAAATCCGGACAAAGTAGTGTTCGCTGTGGCGGGGAAGAAACATGTCGGAAAGAGCATCGTTGTTTTATTCAGAGGTGAAGACTACATGGATCCTTTGAACAAAGACCGTTTCGTGGTTCTGCGGCAGCGGGAGGGTGGATCGGATTATAATGTCCACGTGGCCGTGATTTGGAGAACCAGCGAGGGAGTCAGATATGTTGTATTCGAGAACGTTGTAGTGGCAATGGTTCCGGAGTTGGGGAAAGTGTTGACGTTTCTAGAGAAGCCCTACATTTTGGTGGAGCCACATTCGTCAAACAGTGTGCGACCACATTGCGGCTGGTTCGGGTTTGTTTTAATGTGTGAGTCGGACCAAGAAATTATGGGCCAGGTGAAAGGGGATGGGCCACCGATTGTACCAATGGTGGTAGGCCCACCAGTGGTATTGCCGTCATTGGAAAATGATACTGTACCTGGTGAAGGCAGTCCGCCAGAACCACCACCGGGTAGTCCAGATTGGGCTCAGGGAGGATCTGGAGGTGGCACGGGTGGCAATAAACCCGTGACACTGAGACCCAAACCACCAAGATCAAGTACACATAAAGTCAGGCCCACAGGACGTCCTCCTAAGCCTTCAAAAGTACCTTATACTACAGGTAAACCGGGTGGGTTTGGTAGTGGAGCTGGTCCACAGCCTGAAGGTGGTCAAAAACCTGGAGGTGGTCAAAAGCCAACTAAACCGATTAAACCTCCCGGGCCAGGAATCCATGAAGGAACAGCAGGAGAAGGAAATCCTTTTGACGAGGGACAAAGTGATGGAAGTATTCATGGTGGAAATAAGCCAGGACCGCCAAAGCCAACGGGTAAACCCGGCCCAACAGAAGGTGATGGGAGTAAAGCTCCTGGTGAAAGAAGCTCGTCATCAAGTAGTGAAGAAAAAAGTTACGTAGCTGTGAAAGGACCTAAGCAAAAAGGGAAAATTGTTCCATATCTGAAGAAGGGTTAATCGAAAACACAGGTAAAATAATTTATGAATGAACTTTATTCCTTTACATTGTAATACTGGTAATAATAATAATATAATTAATTAAGTATTACGTTATGATAATACAAAACAAAGTCTACTCAAGAATTAATTCATTATGTAATAATTCAATTATAAAGTTATACATAATTACATGTAACTTTTATAATAATTAATGTAAGATAACATTTTTCTCTACGCTTATTAGGACAAAAGGAGCTAAATGGATGGAGATTCACTAAAACTTTTAAATCAAGCTACAACCAACCAAACGTTTTGGACTCAATTTACTAAACACTAAAATCAATACACATTTTAACGTGTTTAATAATTTAATTGTAGCAATAAAGGTGAAATTATTTTTCGTACTTTTTGTCTTTTTACACAATTAATTTACTTCTCATATTAAATGGACAGCTTTGTTCGTCTGTATAACAAGTAGTATTTAATAGGTAGGTGGGAAGTGTACCCCTATACATATAAGTATAATAATCATTAAATAACTATTATTTTATCTATGTATGTATAATTAATGCTTCAACAAAATTCAATTTAAAGCTAAAAATGCTTAAATAAAAAGCTACAAAACTTCTAAAAGATTTTCATAAATTAACGAACACAAAAGGTGATGCTGTATGGAATTCAAAATGATGACTAGATGATTGCAAAATTAGTGAAATAAGCATAAGTGAGCTTATAAAATCATACAAACTAAAGTGAAAGCAACAAAGCTGAGCTACTCAACTTGAGGAAATAGTCTGAGTTTAAAATGATTTTTAGAATTTTGCAAAATTTAGATGTGTACGTTATATTTATTTATTACATTTAAAATACGTACTGATAAATGTACAGTTGTACACAGTTGATTTTAAGTATCTTGAAATTATTGTTTCTTTGAATGAAGCTTTTTAGTTAATTTTTATATGTACGTTAAATTTTATTATTGAATTGAATCTCTAGCCCGCTAATTGTATTTAATGCACATGTGGTGTTTTCTTGAATTCCATCCCCGAAACATAAATTGTCCTCTTAACCTTTTGTTTTCAAAATCTCTCTGGAATTTCTTATACTGTACACATACATTATATTTTAGTTTCACTTTGAATTTAATTACGTGTCAAATGTGAATCATATAATAGTTTCTGCATAATAATATTTAATTGTTTATTGTAGCATGTGGACTTTGTGTGGGTTTTAACCTATTACTTTTCCAGATAGGCTTAATTTATATTTTATACAAATAAAATCTAGTAAGTAATTCATGATATGCATCGTTTCATTTCAGAATTTTTATTTCATTTCATATTTCTGACCATTTGGAGTTATGTATTCAGATTTAGTAATGATTAATTAAATTATGAAATTGTCATTTTTACTACTTTAGTAAATAGCGCCTTTCAGTATTTGGAAAAGTTTTTTTGTGTCTTTCGCATAAATTCTTTAAATTTATAAATCATGCTTAAATTTATTAATTTAAAGGTAGGTTTAGCTTAATTTATTTTGTAGGTTATTTCATTCCTATCTGCTGGTTTTATCACTGTATCATTGATGATTATTTTATTATCAGTTGTATTATCATCACTACCATTTATTTAAATATACTTTAATTATTATATTGTTTTGTGAGTGAGCACGACAAGTGAATCGGAATCGGTCAAGGCCAAAACATTCTACGTATCGATTATTTTATAATAATTTGAATCTTATTCTCACAAATGCGAATTAGGCAGCCATATTTAAGGTAAGATGATGCTTTTTATTCGTTATCGTTTGTCTAAAAATATGTATTTACTTTTTGTGAACCGTGCACGTTTTCTCCCGTTCTCTCCTTTTCTACTTAAAATTACAAAGTCCATACAGACGATAAATTCATGTACAAGATGAGATTACGAGATTATGAGCATGCAACTGTGGTCATGCAAGAAGGCAAGGTACGCATGTAGAAGTTTCTTGTATAATTTGTGGAGGTGATCATTGCAACATTTTTTACTACTTGTGAAGTATTTGGAAAATATCAGAAGAACCGTGTTTCTCTTGCGGTTAGTGGAAGTACTCTGTCTTATTAGATTGTTAGTTTGGTTATTGTGGCTATTTTGGAGTTTGTGAGCAGTTAAGTTACCTTCATTGTTATTATGATTATTGTTCGTAATTAAGTTTAATAAATTCTCACACAATTGGAAGTAGTAAGTTTTGCTCCCTAGAAGCACCGTCATCATGAGAAGAAGAGGAGGAAGAAGAAGATGAAGTAGAAATGGTAGAGTTAATAACAGAGGTAGAAGAAGAAGGAAAAGTTGAAAAGAAGGTAGAAATCTAATTGAGGTGAAAGTATCCGGAAGTGGACGGCTCATCACCATCATCAACGTCATGACCAGAGGATGGATGACTAGGGCCAAGGTCACCACCGATTCATCATCATGTGAGGTGGAGCATTCACTACAAAACTGAAAACTATGATAATGCCGGGTAGTTGAAGAATGTAGGTAGGGAATGATTGTGGACACATTAGTGGGACATTTAACTCGGGAGGGTATACCACAAGGGTATAAGGAGATTAGTGCTGTTAATGAAATCAAGATTAAGATAGTAGTAAAAAAGAAAAGGTGTGCGCCGAGAAACGGGGAGGGACAGGAAATTGAGTGCGTGTCTTTTTGATCAGCATGCCTTACTGCCATCTCCGATTCCAGTGGAGTCCGACTCCAGCTCGATGTCAAGCTCGTAAGCTAGAAAGAAAAAAATGGGAAGTTTTTATGGACATTAGGTTTGAGTTAGATAAATCTATTTATTTCGGAAAGAGTCTTGACTTACCGTAGTACTGGACGACCCAGACATAGTAGATTTGGTAGATGGCCACCACGCAGATGACGAAAATCTCGAGCACGCCGTAGTGAATGTAAGCGTGAAGGCAGACGATTGGTGCAATGAAAAGGAGGACGACCACGCGGATCTTTACCCAGTGACGGAATTCTGTTGCGCTGTCACTCTGTTAAAGGAAGGACAGAGAGAGACAATCTTTTCTTATTTCTGGAGACATTAATTTGTTTCGCTTTGTCAATTAACTTACACGATTGACAGCGGAGAGTAGATGCGAACCTAAGAATGTCTCAATTGCAAAATAGATCACAAATGTGACCCATATCACTAAATTAACTGCACGGTAACCTGAAAAAGAATGGAAAAGGCCCAGATTAAGATTTGAAAATTGAAAAAATAAAATAAATGGGATTTCAAAAATCCGTTTTATTCCTACAATTTGCACACATGCTTTTTTCTCTCACATGCACTGCATGCAATGCCACATCTCATATCATCGCGTTGACAAGCGTGCATGGCATAAAAGTACATAGGTATTTTCCCTATTATACAAGATGATAAGATAATCCTGATTTGCTAAAAGTGCACAGTGCAAGTAAAAAGAAAGAAAAGAAAATTCAAAGGATTCACGCGTGCAACACAGTTTTACATTTCATTTCATGAGACGATGAGTTTACTGGGCACACTTCTATTGCTGTGATGCATGAAAAAGATTAGAGAAACGTTTTTGTTGTCTTGTCGTGCCCGTTACGGAGCAGTAAAGAAACAAAGCGTGACCGAGAGAAATATTTTTGGCAGTGATGTCTAATAAAAAGTGCCACGATTCTCTCTACTTTTTCTCTCTTTCTTCTTCTGAAGAAAACATGACATTAAGAGAAGATGAAGAGAGGCAACGACCTTCACCCAGTCATTTGATATCTTGTTTAAAAACACTTTTTTAAGTCTTAATAATATTAATGGAATAATAATGACTAATGAGAAGTGATAAAATGTTCTCCCGGATTATATGTAGTCACATTTCTTTTTGTTTATTTGCTTTCCACCGGGCAAGAAAGAGATGGATAGGCAGTGAAAGAAAATTATTATTATTGCCCACTTTTCAATGTAATCATGATCATCATGAGAATGGCAGAGCGGTTTCATAGTAGTAAATGCAAAAAAAAGAGCATGGCAAAAAGTGGGAAATGGGCTAACGCGAAACGAAACGTTTCTTTTTTTCTTCTCACGTCTCATCTCTGCCTCTGTGTGCATTATTTATA
The DNA here is from genome assembly GCA_021029165.1 of Cyphoderus albinus. Lineage (NCBI taxonomy): Eukaryota > Metazoa > Arthropoda > Collembola > Entomobryomorpha > Paronellidae > Cyphoderus > Cyphoderus albinus. The sequence goes on along the minus strand of VYYJ01000136.1, from coordinate 77,360 downwards.
GGATGAATAGAGAGAGAGAAAAAGAAGAAACTGAAAATATTGCAGAGCAGAAAGTTTTGAAAGGGAGATAACGGAGAGAAGAGCGTGAAAATGAGGTGATATATGATACATGCTCTCAGAAACGAGTGTCTGACTCGCTGTGTGTGTGCACATGCTTCGTTTTTATCTTAAGTGATAACGTTGGAATAACTCACCTAATGGATACGAGTCTTCTAAGGCGACTGTAATGGTCCAAGCGGAAAATATAACTCCAAATATGACGCATCCGGCAAAATATAACTGCAAAAAGAAAGATTTTTTCTCTCACTTTTTCTGCTAAATAATTTCTGAATTTCTGCGGTTATGGAATCGAGAGGAGAAACAGAAACCAGGAATTTTTCAGGTGAGACTTACAAGATTAAAAAAGAGTAGAATATAAACGCCTGCTTCAGCGGAGCAGCAAAAGCACGGATTAATCATCAGTTACAAAATTTTCTATCACGACGCGCTCGCCTTTTCTCGCAAAAAAAAATTGATAGGAGATGATAATCACGATTTGATGATATGATGATAATAAGATTCGCCGTTTTGGTTTGCTGGTGCAAAGAACTTTTTGATGATGTCGAGAAAAAGCAGCTTTTAATCCTGTACAATTTGTTTTAATTCATTAATTAACCACTACACACTACACAAAATGCTAATCAGCTACTAGAAGGCCAATATGGAAGTGACGCGACCAGGAGCAGAGAAGGGATCATCATCACGAAGGCGGTCCGGAAGTAGAGTGACAGAGTAAAGGCAGATGAAGGGAGCACGGATGAGTTTCAAGCGGAAGCGTCGATTTTGAAGTTGTTAATGATAATCTCTGGCTGGAGTGACCAAGAATCATTCTTGGGAGAAAATTGCCTCACTCAATCAATCACGAGCAGCCACTTAGTGCATAATTAATAAAAATTACCGCACCACACTTACTTACATTGCGTACATTTAAAGCACTTTTCTGAAATGTGCATCCATCGACGTATGTACGGTTTTTGGTCCACACACTTTACAATTTTCTCCGTTTCATTTTTTTAAACTCGAAGCCAATCTGATTGATTGGATAATAGAATACAGGAATCGGCAATCACAGTTTTTATGAAGTGCACCTGGATCGTCGACAATTGTCTTCTGGAGCAAGCCAGGCCCAGAATTAGAATTGAAGGCACAAAGAAAACCTTGTCTCACTTTAACTTTTAACTTTTTCTCTCAACTTTCTATTGCACCGTTGCAAAATTTTGTTTCGCTTTCACTGTCTCCATTCCATCGCTTTTCTCCTTGTTCTCTCTTCACCATGTTCAACTACATAAAAATTGATGGTGCAGTAAATGCATGAATATGTTTTAGTGATTTCTTTTGTTCTTCTGGAAGGTAGTAAAAAACAATACAAAAATTGTGTCACCATTATCATTAATAATAATAATGATGATAATAATAATAATTCTTATTATTATTACCGCTTGCAGCACTTTCCATGATATCCCCGTCGTTCCCTTTCTCCTCTCTTGCTTTCTTCCGCGTCATGCAGGAAACAAAAAAGTAACGGAGGAAAGAGAATTTTTGCTTTTTTCCTCTGGAGACAAGGGAGAGAGTGTGGAAAAGAGGAAAGAAAAGAAAGGGGAAAATTTTCCTTGACTTTTACTTTAACTCTCTCGTTAAAAAAGTCGGCAAGCCGGGCACAGTTTCACTTCATGTTATTTTTTCTCATGTGCACACACTGCTGCTCCTGCTGCAGCAGTACACAAAGGGTCGTGTGTGGTGTGTAAAGTAAAAACACATACAAAGTTTTTGCCTTCTTCAATCATCATCATCACCTCCACTACTCCACCATCATCGCCATGATCGCCAACATGAAACGTATCACGGTCGTCTCTTTCGTGTGATCGTTACTACTTTTCAAGGACTCCTTTCCTTCGTCTCTCTCTCTTCTCTCGCTCTTTTCTCCTTATACTTATTACTTGCTCCCATGGCGGTGGTTGTCGGTTTGTGTGCACTGCCACTATCGCTTCTGCTGCTGCTGCTCTCACTTTGTACTTTTTCGTTCTACACTTTACATTTAACTTACTATCAATATATATAAAAGAGTAAAAGGAGGATGGATTGTTTGTTTAAAATGCAATGCTTATCTGGACCGTTTTCGGTCTAATTCCTAACATTCGATTTACCAACATGTTAAAAATCTAAACTTCAGTTCAGTCAGGGTCAAACAACTCAAAATGTCTGGCTTTCCCCAAAAACTGTTAGTGCAATTAGAAAGAGTGTGTTCTTAATAAGAACTTCTTATACCACCGTGGCCCAAAATTTAAATTTTTAAATGCTTGTATTCGCTGGATCACTGGACGTTTACTATATCAATTAATTAGCAATGATTTTGCCCAGACTAATCACCCTTCCACTTCACTTATTGCAAAGGCGATTTATTAGTGTGAACAAGCGACCATGCCGGTTTATTACTATATACTATATCACTGAAGATCCTAGCTATTTCTAATTTCCTACGGTTATGCTCAATGCTGTGATACTATAATGTATAAGCACTTTTATCTTTTTCAATAAAATGTTTTCACCAAGCCTTAAGCATGGTGGCCCTTTCTTGTATGCGTATAATATAATATGTGTGTTTTTTACTTTTTTTCTCTGCATCAATTTTCCACAATCACGCTAGTAAGCACCAGCACTATTGTCCTTGTACTCCCACTGGCTTTTTATTGTGTGTACCAAAAATATAATAGAAGAAAAGAAAAGAAGCCGACTTTGCTTTGCTTTGCTGCAACAACTATTGTTTTCCCCAAAAAACCTCATGAAATGATGAGAAGGAAGGAGAAAAAAGCACTCGCTGCAACTTTTTCGAGAAACAATCGTTCTTGATGATGATGATGACGAGGACGACGATGATAATCGGACAACACCAATAATAATTGTTATCGTTTTACCCCCGGCGCTGTTTACTTTATTTATGGTGCACTTTAACAGTTAACACGAACATTTACACTCGTTTCTCTTCTCGTTATTCTTGTCGTTGTCGTTCTTTTTAAAAAATCGACGCGACGCCTGTTTTGCGGTGGTTGCACATTTTCTCTATAGCATCTTAATAAGCACCGTACGACACAACAACTGCATGCATTCAGAATTGACCTTTGCAGAATACATCATTATTTACTATAGGCATTGTTATTATTATTGCTATTATTATTATTTTCAACATTGCTCTTATTTTTTTTTTATTTACCCGCAAAAACGTACTACTTCAAGAAAAACCCACAAATCGAAAACTGGTTATTTATATATATTGAAGAGTTTTTTGGCGAGACACGCTTGTTTATTTATATTTTGACGGTGATGGGCACATGAGCATCAATATCTAAAGATGATGATGATGATGATGATGATTGCGGAGAGTTTGGTTAGCGGCAATGTTCTTTCTTTCCTTGTCTCATTTTTGTCATTTCTCGCTAATACAACAAAACTATAAATATTTTCCCTTGATCTTCATGATCTTGTCTCCTTCTTCCTTTGTGTAAGTGGAGTTGAAGCGAAAAAAGCGAAGTAAGAGACATTTGCTTTGTTCCTTCCGGTTTGCGTCCTTCCTTTGTTGTATTATGGACTGACTAAACCAATTCCCCACTCGACTTGTGTGTCGCATATGAATGTGAGTCAATGTGAATGCGTCTAGCCTGCTATAACTAACCAACCTTCTGATAATGAATGATAAATGACGAAAGGGTATTAAAGTTAAGTAGAATGGCTAAACGAAAATTTATCGTAGATACAGGAAAAATAAATATGGTAAGTAAACGATGCTATTGTAATGAATTGTGTATTGAGCACGAAAGACATTAAAAAGAAAGTGTGTGTAAATTGTCTATACAATATTTATTTTGCGAGACACGCGATGGATCACCACACGGAGCCTAAGGATATCTATGGGTGATACGATCATACGATTACGATAAGGCGAACACCAGATGAGAATAATAATTCGGTTGAGGAAGCAGAGACGGGGATAAGGAGAAGCAGACGAACATTTTTATTTTACTAATTCTTCTCTTCCTCTGTGAAAGTGAGTCGAGTCACTTTTTGCACATATTTACACGATAAGTATCGTACTAGTGGTGCTTAGCAGCCCCGAGAAACTCTTAGGAATGAGGGCATTTACCATTGTTCAAAACCGTTCCTTGGTTCTCATTGAAAAGATGACCTTTGATGACCTAGGTATCTTTTAATGTTGGAATTCTGTAAAATACCATTTCTACTCTCTGCTTACCGCCAACTATTTCTATTGAGAACCAATAAGTAACAGTTTTGAACAATAAAAAATTCCCTCATTCCTAAGAGTTTCTTGGTGATGCTCTTATTTTTTAAAGACAGGGTGTCAAGTCAATAATCGAGGTGATCGCGAATGGTGCAAAGAAATATGGGTTTACGGGAGCCTCTTTCATTTGCTAAAACTCTACTACTTGTGTTGTATAACCGATAATATAGTTATAAAAGTGATGGTACACGCTTGTATGGCGATAGTAATATGATGATCGCATCACATCACGATACGGTGACACAGAAAATATTATTTTCCTCTTCTCTGTTTATCTTGGAGGAGGTATGAATTTTGTGAGCTCTTCCGCTCCCTGTAAAAAAGAACTGGTGTGACACTGATAAAATAAACAAAACGTGTGTGCTCCTGCACACTATCCTTAGTAATTTACAAAGTGGAGTAATAACAAAGGTTGGGGCATGGAGCAATCCATATTGCTGAAAAAATACCCTTGTCTCTCTGTGTACGTACTTTTATGTCACAACAACATTACTCCGAGAATAAAATATGAAGTAGGATATCAGTAAAATTGAATTTTTAAAGAGGAGAGGAAAAAAGTGGTGGAGTAAAGTAAAAGTAAAAGCTTTTTGCTTTTCCAACAAACTCAATTCTCTTACGCTCTCTCTGTCTATTCAAGTGTGTAATATTATATGAGATATATTTTGACACAGGCAGGGCGACAGGGAGAAGAGGACAGAAATAACTTGAGCAAAACAGATTTTCCTCTTCTTTCTTCTCTTCGTCGGTGGTATGCTCTTTGGTGTTAGTTGATGCCATGTTCTAATGTTATATTTAGGTGATGGGCTTTGTAATAGGAGCATTATACAGCCGTTTATTAGGTGGCACAATGTGTAAGCAAGCATGAATTAAAGTGAACTAAACAAACCCCATTTAGTTGACTACGTGGGAATTGTGTGTTTCATGGGTCATGTATGTCTCCTGTCTTTCTCCTTTTCTGCTTGGACAAAAACACAATAGCAAAAGTTTGTTAATAAAGAAAGAAAAGATGCATAATTTTTTTGTATACTCCAAGGTATTCAATGAATGCTGGTGTTGTTGGCACAGATTTTTTTTCTTTTGGTAATGTAGTAGTAATAGTAATGGTAAATACGTAAACCTCATGTTGGGTCCACCTTTTGACGTGCAATCTCATGCTCGCTCATGCAATTTATAGGCCATGATGTGTTATCATCGTTATGTAGGCAAAACCGCAGTTTCCTTTGTGTATGTGTGTGGTAAGGTAAGTAATGGTGGCAAGTGGCAATAAAATATAATAATAATAAAAACGGTTTAGAAAAGTTTCTTTTTCGAAACGTGTAAAATAGCTGGATTATTGGAGCAGTAAATCGGAGCCATTTTACTAAAATATTTATTTTCCCACTAATTAATCGCGTGGAATTTTTTGCAGAGATTAATTGTCATTTTAAGACATTTCGCAATGCATACATATAGACTGAAGAACAAACGTGAAGTACACACGATAAATTACACGATGAAACAAAGACTGCAAGAGAGGAGAACGCGATCTGGTATTATTAAAGCTATATGCTGCAGGCAAGTGGTGTTGAGTGATACTATATAACACAAAACGGCTACAGCCATAACCACGATAAGCATAGGCATCGTTCCAAAAGTTGACGAGGGCAATATTATTATCATATCATAGTATATAAATATAATTTACTTTATTACTTGGACCGACTACTTGAACTGTATGAAATCTACCGAGCCGATGACAGGAAAGGAAAGGGCCGGGTGAAAAATCATGAAGGAAAAAGACTGTGACGAATTTGCCCATTCTTCTTAGGCAAAAACTGGCTAGTGGTAATGCACTGGTTGCTTTCCATTTGCAAATGCAACAAAAAAAATTGCCGTATATCATATAGGAAATGTGGGCGAATGTAGAGGTTTCACATGTACTCGATAACCTATATGTACAATATTTCATTCTAGCGAAAAGTCGCAGAAATCGAAGAGTTGAGTGAGACTGTGAAAAGTTGCATCGATGCATTTATGTGAAAAAATATCAAAGCGCAGTAGCTCTTATATTGGCGAGGTACTGCAATTTTGCGTTAAGTATACTTACTGTCGCATAAAGTTTCCAACTGAGCAAACTTGTCATAAGGTTGAAATTTGAATACTTACTGAGCAAGAAACGTTTTATCTCATACCACCACACACTTTTCATGAAGCTATGATTTATGCAGACTTTTCTCCTGGGTTCGCCGAAAATAAGCAGAAAGGTAAAAGTCAGGGAGAGAAAAGTTAACTGACAAATAAATGAAATATAGTATTGCAGTACCTGCAGGTAGCTTCTGGAAAACATTTTTGCAGACAATGCATCTATTACCTAGTGGAAATATTAACAGTGTGGTGTGTGCATACTAATAAATCTAACTGGACCGATGGACCGCATTATTAATAAACAAAATGCGTTTAGGTATGCATGAAGAGAAAGCGGCCTTGTCTAGGTACCGACCGAGTAAATGTTTCCAGAAAGAGCAATTACTGTTATTATTGTTGTTGTTATGATTTGATGAAGTCAGAAAGTCAAATCCCACTTCTTTCGCTTTCTTTAAGTCTTTGTCGTTAGAAGGAGACGTGCCGAGGAGCAAAGAAAAGGCTTCTTCCGGATACAACTACTCAATGTGCTGTGCTGTAAGTCCTAAAGAAAATCCATACATCAAAAAAACTTAGTGTGGAAAGAAAACATTCCTCTCCAAACAAACAATCATTTCCATTTCTTATGAAACGAACATAAAATAAAACGGGGAAACTTATTAAATTATTTTATTTCATTGTAATAAATTAAATACGCTACTGAAAGTTGTTTCTCGAGAAAGCAATTAAAATGAAATAAAATAAGTGAGAAGAGAAAACTAGAAAGCGAAACTTTTTCATGTCGAATTCACTTACGAAATAAATAAACGCACATTATTTTATGTGTTTTGTGACCGGTCTCCATAAAAGCTCTTTGATGTGGACACATTAATCTTAACAATAAAATATGTAATGAAAAATTACAGATTCGATAATTTTCATGCATTCATGTGTGTTATTGCTTTATTATCATTTAATGTCGCCCGAACACAAATAAAGTACATGGATGGACTTTCGTTTCGTTTCACCCATTCCCTCCTTCGAATGAACCCTTTCCTGCATAAACTAGGCAAATATGGTAATTCAATCATGATAATAATAGGGACACACAAACCTAAAAAATGAGAAGGCTGACCTTGCATCGACATTTTCATTTCACAAAAACAGAGTGTCGGGTCGGGTGTAAAGTCAGCTTGGTTGGACAAAGCCGACTTTTTTTATCGGATGTCGTATCGAAATTTAACTCTGCAACTAACTACCTACATAAAATGTGTTCACCGAAGAACCACTTTTCTTCCACTTATGATATGATTTTATATTGCAATTGCGACCGTACCGTACGGCTCCATAGAAAGGTTCAGACGGGTGTGGTAATTCGAAACTTGCGTGTTATACGTATATATTTTGGAAAGTGGAAGAAAAAAAATCATCTCAACAACTTTTTTTACCATTTCCACCGTTAACCGTGCAGTGTTTCATTTTTCCAGCTTTTTAGTATGTATCGACAGGAAAAGTAGAATATGGATCATTCTGCCAATGCTTGGATTTTTACAAAGGAATGGAATTTGGGAAAGAGAAATACTAAACATGGATATGGTTGGCAAAGGTTTTTATCCAAAGTGGAGCAGAGGGGATTTCCCAGATTTCTTTTGGAGGAGCCGAGCGGAGGAGCCGCATATTATGAGAATTAATGATAATGTGTGGATGTGACCGTAAACGATACTATGTTGGCTTTCATATAAAAACACAACAATTCAAACATAATACTCACATTGTACTGTGTGAATGTTCAATGTATTGACAATTCGAGTCTTTGAGCTTTTCTGCTATTTCGGCAGCGTCGTCACTTAATAATAGTAATGATGAAAGAGTAATGATATTAAAGTCTGTTGGACCGGGCTTTCTCCACTTGAACTGATGTGTAAGTAAAGTGGACTTTCTTCCAGTCTCACGCCTAATTCCAGCCAGGCAGTCACTACAAGGAAGAAAGGAGCAATAAATTGAGTGTGTGCATTGTGGATTGTGCTTTAATGCGGTATGTGGTGGGTGAATGAAATTTCAATTATCCAGAATGTGTGTGTGTGATGTATTATTATGAGACTTTGGTGAAACTAATGCACACCGTATTTTACTCCCTTATCGGACTTTTCCCTTTCCTCTCGCTCTTCCTTGACTTGACATTTGTTTGCAATTGTAGACGACTTACGTGCATATGTATGCCTAGAACCAAAGTTATTAGACTGGAGAAAACCGAAAGTAGCCAAGTTTATGGAATGTAGGACATTTACCTTGTCCTACGTCACAATTCGTAGCAATTAGCACGTGAATTATGATGATGATTAATTTAATGTCAATAGAAAATTATTGTGTTACAAGAATTATTTGTATCTAAAACTGTAAATAATAGAATATTACATGAAATGAAAAATATGTACAATAAATAGAACAGACATTTTATTTGTAGACTTTTTCCATATTATACTGATTTATGGAAACTAGTATTAATATAATTTGTTGTCAATAAAAGTCACTACATACTTAAATACAAGTTATTTATCACGTGAATAGAAAAGGCAGCACATGGTCATACCCATTTGTTGAATTCAGTAACGATTATTTCATGTCATATATAATTCAAAATACAAATTGTAAAAGCTAGAAATCTTATCTGATTATGCGATAAACACAACTCTTATTTTTTTTAAGATATAGACGTTATTTACTATCTTACATGTTAACACAAATGCTAAGATTAAGCTTATCTACTAAGATTTCATTTCTTTAAACTTTCCTTTATTAGGATGGCATTATGGCATAAAACTAAAATGTACAACTGAAATGTAACCGATAATTGATTTCAAATTCTATTCCACTGGTACTGGTTAACATTAAACAGAAATAAATTCACAAAAATACTTTCACCATATCTCTACTTCTTAATTAATAGATCGCCGATTAGAGATATGAAAAAAAAAATGAAAAAGATACAAATTATTTTTTTCTAGTGGACTTTCTCCTGGCCTTCAAGCCGGTTGGAGAGTTCCTCAATAAGCTCCATGTAAATCACAGAATCAATATTCTTCCCCAATTGATAGAGGATGAACCAGTCACCAAATTGGCACTTTCGTGAAATCACATTAATATGATGAGGGTCCGCGTATCGGCAATTACAATGGAGCAAGTACCTTCTTAGACAGGACGCACAAACGGTGGCTACTCGGTACAGCATAGCAAAGACGGATACTGTTGTCACAAAGATAAACCAAAACCAAAGGAAGACGTAGATCTTTTCATTGACGACGTTCAGAGGAAGGACGCAGATGCCATCGTATGGTATAATGTTGCCGCTGGGACCATATTTGTTGAATGTACACTTTGTCACCTTCGGGAAGACCTGGGCCATTGGGTCCCTTCGATGCTGGGAATCTTGCTCAGTCATTCTGATAACGTCACTCCCGTATGTGCTAAATTCATTGTCTGCAGGAAAAATACGACAAATAATTTTTATTTAAGATTCTTAAATAATGTCATATTTAATTAATTTAATGCTTCATCGATATTTGTGCTCACCTAAGAATACGTCAATGAAGTAAACTTGAGCCAAGACGTTGATAAAGTTGAGAATCTCACAGAATATAAACCGGGCTGCGTATAAATTTTGATGTTTAAAGTTGCAGATGAAATAGTCCACAATCAGTTTCTTTGCTCTGACAATATTGTCCTCCTCAAGAAGGGGACAGTTAAGATCCATCACCAGCATTTTCATGCGACCATCTTCCCAAATTGTCCACACATACCGTGGCACGTAGAAAAACAAGGATTGGAAGAAAAGAACAAAGTACACCCACTGGTAATACTTGTGGTATTTTGGCTTCTCATCCGGGTTAGTGAAGGGTGCCACTCCTGGATGTGGCACATCCACACCTAAAAAACCAAAAAATAGGACACATTAGATACTTTATATATACATATATACATATACATGACATACATCAGTTATGGGCGAAAATCGTTTGCATTCATTAACTGCTCACCAATCTTTCCATCTACTTGATTGGGAAGCGTGTAAGTCGAGTGAATCCAGCAGTAGCTGTCCATAATTTCTGGCTCTATGGCAGGATCCACAAGACAGTCGATGGGATCGCCGATGTATTGCCGAGAGGTGACCAGTAGCGAAAAGAACATTAAAACAATCACAGTAGCCCTGTAGTGTACTCTGAAGGCCCAGTTGTCAATGCAGACTTTTTGTGGCTTGAGTAATGATTTCACAATGCCAGAAGTTTCAAACATTTTGCAGCTGCAATCTGATGCTGGCACTATTTGTAAATAAACACGCAACATTTCAACAAACTATTCAATTCAATTCGGTGGAACTTAATTGGAAAACATTGAGGAAATAAAGAAAAAATTAATTCTGTGCGAAAGTGGGGAACATCAGAACCAACATTAACAAAAGCTCTTTAAATGCAGCAACGTATCAATGCCAACTAATAAACTACTTTACATACCTTCTAAAATACCTGCTTATGTTAAGCAGCGTTGATGGAATAATTACTGCTTCTCTGGATCTCCTATTCATGTGGGATTGTGGGAAACGATCCCATGTGTCGCTTCTTCTGCACGAAATTGCTTTCTCACGAATGACATTTGCATACGAGAAAGTGACAAATGTTCATTGCCATCATCATCATCCATGATGGATGATCCATTTTTACTATGATATTTAAAACGTTAGTGACGTCCGTAATTGTAATAATATTATTTTAATTGTATGCAAAAATAAAGTGCTTAGTTTAATATTATTATTGAACCGCAATACCGTCTCATGTAAAAGTAGTTTACGTTTACATTGCATAATTTCCTTTCGTAAGTAAATACTGTAGTAAAAAATGTAATTTTGAGACAACGTTTTCTAAATGACTTTGCTTCAAAACTCTATTTGTCAGTCATTGTCAAAACCAAACCCCAACAACAACGAAGCGCTGACATAAAATTCTTGTCAATTTTGAAAAACAAACTACCTACAGCGCAGCGGCTCCTTTGTGACGTTTCCACTTATTGACCCCGACTTCAACTGTTTAATAAAAAGAGATGGAAAAAACGATAAGTTGAGGAATCGATGATAACCTGCTCCAGTGTCTCACCTCACTGCACCGCTCCGACTGTTCATTCTAGTCTTGTCTGGCTTCAAGGCATGATGAAAGTAGGCATGGGAATTTCAGATTTTGACCTGGAAGTCATTTCCAGTGTTAGCCGTCATATTAAACTTGCAAAAAAAGGAAGTCTCACATTGCCCAAATTTTTGTTCACAGTTATTTTTTTCTTATACACAAGCAACTTTATTTTTGTCCTGTACTTTTTGATTACCTGATTTTCAACCGACTTTGAGTACATTTTATTTAAGAGGATAAAAGTCAACAATTTTCTTTTGTAAGTTCATTATAAATATTTAAAGAAAGGAACAATTAAGCCGCGATGTCATCCAGTACCAAAACAGCGACTCATAGGGATGTAGAAGAATGGCGTACGAAAACGAAACAGTTGAAGGCTGAAATGTCTCGAAACATTGAGCAACTGTATCAGGATGCGAGTTTATGGGGCGTGAGTGAGGAAGTTAAAGTGAAATTGGTGGCTGCGAGACAAAAAGCAACAGTAGCGTTCCTTTCCAGCCGGGAGAGACCAATGTATCCAGAACCAGGTAGCTCCAAGTTCGGTCTTTCTAACAATGCGTTTGGAGATCCAGACCTGCCGCCATACCAAATGACTGCTCCTAGGTATCATCTGCTTGATAAGCCTATCAGCAACAAAGGGTACGGCATAGGTGGTTTGTCGGCGCCAAGATTTCCGGTGAGCACTGACATAAAGAAATTCCCGGGACCTGGACTTTACGACGTCCATCACAAGGCGCACATATTTCCGCCAAGAGTGTGGCTTAATTATGGACTCATAAATGCTAAACAAAATGCTGTTCTGACCGATGAAGGGACGCACCGAAAACTGAACACATTGTGGGGAAAGTGCCAACAGACAAAGCTTGCATTTGGAACCAGCTTGAAGGAGCCGCGCTTTCCGAAAAATAACAAGTGGAACGTAGTTGGGTATGAAATAAAGATTTATATGACCTTTCACCTTGTTCATTCTAAATTTCATGTTTATTAAATTGCTTTTGTAAATAATACTATAGACCGGGCCATTACCGCCTCCGACGTTACACATTGCCCAAAGTGCCAGTCGTCAATTCATTTATGCGTGGCCCAGTGGCACTCAAAGGGGCTCCAGTGATTCATTGTTCGTATGGCCCGAAGGAATGTTGTGTAGAATGTGGCGAAGAACTGATGCATTCTGCCGATTACTACCGTTCTAAACTTCGTATCGCTCTGAAGCCATTGGCTTCTGACGTGAAGGAAGCTGACGATGTTCGTGAAATAAAGCTAACCTCGAAAAACATTCTTACCAGCGTAAAAAAATTAAATTTAGAACGTGTGGCCAACATGAAAGGACTGACGCGAGTGTTACTGTGCCGAGCGTGTTATTGCGAGGGAATGCGAGGAAAAAGTCGATTTTGGAAAAGTGGAGCTGAAATTGAGCGTATTTTTGAAAAGACAAGACACTGTAGCTTTATTCATGACCACAGGGAACTTCCGGAGCATACAACGAGAGCTAGCTGCAAGTGGGGCAGAAACCTGAAAAGGAAAGAAGTGATTTTGAACGCGATGTGGTCCGACAAGTGCGACAGGCGACTAGTGGAAAAGAAAAGAAAATATAAAAAAAAAGATATGAACAAAGTCGAACGCGACAGAACTGAGTAATTTTTAAAACCATTTATGTATTCACAATTTTATTAACACCTTAATTATGTACTTTACAACTTATGTATTTTTTTCTTATGATTTAAAATCAACTGGGTTAAGCTGAGATATTTTGTGAATACTTAAGTAAATAGTAGAAACAAACAGTACTAACGAAATAAAATTATTATTTAATCGTTCTCGAGAAATTGTTGCATCAAAGTTATTTTCGCATAAGTCCACTTTCTTCATTACTCCTCCTTCATTATTCAAGGAGCACTGGTAATTCCACATGTTATCAAACTGGTAAATCCATTTGTTGGCACCTGAAGCAAATTAAGATTTGCTAAATTTCAACAAACTTCTACAAGCTCACCCAATTATAATCATGAATGATTTTCAAATACCAAAATCTTATAGGACATCCGCAATGTAAAGTTCGTGCGTCTCGTTTTCCGTTCCTAAGAAGAGGATACCAGAAAACGGCATGACCTTTCACTGGCTTCGCGAATACCTTGAAAGTGAGAAATGCTAAGTTGCCACCCAGGGGTACATCAGATAACTTTTAAAAAAGTGAGGAGGTTGTATTTAAAGCTAATAATTTATTATGTATCAGATTAGTGACTAGTGAGGAAGTATTATAAAACTTACAAACATGAAAAAGGTTACAATTCTGTTTCCGATTATCCAACCATCAGGAAGCTAGAATTAAAATATTGCATTAGAGTGAATCGCCAGTAGTCAAAGGTTAAACTCTAATTTTTGAGTGGTTTTACAGCGTCTTCGTGGAAATCAGAGTGACTCCCTAAAGAAGTTCCTCTGAAGATCCCCTTTTCAAAAGCTGCATTCCCGTCACGAACCCAATCCTTTTAAATATTAAGCGCTACCAATTTTTTGTCCGGGTTTACTTCCAAATGGTCAGGAATCCAAGAGGTCATTGAGGTTCTCATATTATTTCGCTCGTAGGCAATCACACCCGAACGATAAAATCCAGAAGTAACGTTATTTACAATGTAGTCGATCGTTTTACTCCCAACGAAATTGTGAAATTGCAACACGGGAGTTCCATTGAAATTGAGCACCTCCACTTTCTCAGGATTTATAGCAAAGTAAGGGTGCTTCTGCCTTTCCAGATAATACTTCAATTTTGATCTCATTTTCTCATCCATCGTTGATTCTCCTCTGCAGCCAGCATACATTTCAAACGGTGAGAGTAGTGACTTCTCCCACGTTTTCTCATGTGCTTGCTCATATCCGTTGCGCATTTGCACCATTGTGTCGTAAGGAGATGCTTCGAGAAGTTCTGACCAGAAACTTTCCAGTTCTTCCCATGCCTCTCTTTCATACTTCACTCCGGAAGAAGGTTCTTTCAGAATCAGATACGCTGATAGGAACCATTGATAAGCCAGGACGTAAGCACCTTCACGCATCGCAACCTCTCCTATGTCCACACAATCATAAAACTTGACATTGACATTGGTGTGAATATTTCCGAATTTTCCAAATCGTAACTAATTGTAAGTTTGGAAAAATAAAAAGTAAAAATTTCGAGAGAGAAATTACGTTCCAATAATACTACTCCAAATATGTAATAATTAAGCTCAGCACACCTCGCTGGATGCATTGAAGCGATAAACAAAATGAATTCGAAGTAATCCTGACGAAGCGTCTTGCAAATCATATTCGCTCGGAAGTGGATACTTTTCCGGGGAGAATGTCTTGTTGACCAGTTCAAGTAGTTCTGGATGGTCGTAGCATTCAAGGAGAACGCCGCTCTCGAGTGAAGTATACAATATACAACCTCCTTATCATTATGAACAGTAGCAAGGGTTATCTGCAACGGTTTTCACGGGCGAATCTGATTTAAACGTTTCATTATTGCAGCGTGTTCTTTAAAATTTGCAACATAACTTTCAAAGAAGTGGAACAAAGATTTTTAAAGTAAATATTTTAAGCTGCTTTAAATATTCAATCAATTAGGTTTTTATACTCTTCGACTTTAAGATTGCAGCGATCTAG
Organism: Cyphoderus albinus; assembly: GCA_021029165.1. Taxonomy (NCBI): domain Eukaryota; kingdom Metazoa; phylum Arthropoda; class Collembola; order Entomobryomorpha; family Paronellidae; genus Cyphoderus; species Cyphoderus albinus. Next base: position 62,123 of record VYYJ01000136.1, on the reverse strand, counting down.
CATCATATCGCGTTTGCACTTGCCCTTCTTTGTTGACCACTCAAGTAGCTTCCTGACAAGGACTAGTGTTCCAGTTTTGACAGATTCACAGCCTTCTGGTAATCCAAAACGTAGTAACGCTCATCCAACTCGTCTGGGTTCTCCTCGCCACACACGCGTTGACAACTGGACGTTTCGTCGAGGACAACAAAGGAAAAATTACTAGCAAATAAAATAAAAATAATGCTGATTGGCAGGTTTCTTAAACCGAAGGGATTTGTCATAATGTCCCGCTTTGTTTCAATTCAAACTTCAAAGCCAAAATTATGCGAACTAGAAAGTGACAGTTAAATACTAGTAGATAATAGCTGCGTTTCAACAAACAAAATAATCAAAGTTACATCAGTTCACTAGTTAGTCTGATTTGAGAAAAAAATCTTTTTATTTTTATTCATCGGTTTTCTTGATTCATCGGTCAAAAAATAACACAAAATGTTGAACGCACGGGAATCCTTAAAGGCTCCATGGCCAAGAGTTTTCCAGCGGTTTTCGGTACCAATCATAAAAATTCTTTATCTGGTTTGTTTCGGGGTATGAGATAGATAGTTTAAAGCTATTGAAATAGAGATTAAGTATTAATTTCGTGGCAAAGCATTGATGCCACAGTAGCCCCAGGAAGAACCGTCTTCTCCGGTGTAGCACCATTTGTATTTGTAGCCGTGATTGCCCTGTGGGACAATAAAAAAAATAATTCGAATAGTTTTAAAGTTCAACTTATTCAAGTGCAGAGTTCATCAACAATGGTTTATAAAAGGAAATGGCAAAAGTTTTTTATCGATTTCTTACACAGGCATGTTCATGCCAGCAGCGCCGACCTCGATAATCATGTTCTTGTTTTTTGGAGCAGTAGTCCCAGTATGCTATGTAGAAAAAGTCGTGTCATGTAACTTATTTATTTATAGCATGTGCCATGTCGTTCATATCATGAAAATAAAAAAGGTAGCTTTTATGGCACGCTTACTGATTCCAGGTAAGTTGGAGGTTGGGTGACGTGCCTCACACCAGCTGTAACTGTAGCCACGCTTCCGGCACTCCGATGTACAAATGTATCCTTTAAAAGTGGAAATCATGAAAATTCTATGTATTTTATTTTTGTATTCTCGCCTTTTTCAAAATGGTGAACTTGAAATATGGTGCGGTTTGAACCTTACCAAAAGAGCCTAAGTGAATTTCGCCTTCTTGCAAGTCTTCTTGTGCTAAAATTACCAAAGTCGTTGCAAGCACTAGTGTGAAGGTTATCACGCTAAAACTAATAAATGCAAAACGTCTATACATTTTCTTTGCTTTTTAAAAAGTAAATATTTGTTTTTCTGCTTTGTTTTTAGCACAATTTATCCTTTGCAAAATCAAAAAGGGGAAAAAATGATGAATTGGAGAAAATTGTTTGCTTTGTGTCCGAGCCAGTGACTGAATTGATTTTGCCGTGATTACTTTAAATTTTTATACTTTATTAAAAAATCATTAAAATCATACCAATGCTTTAAAGAGTGTAGTGTAAATAAATATAGTGGAAAGCCAATTAAAATGACAGAATTTTTTTTCTATTATTAATACCCATATACATATTATACATTATACAACATGAACTTGACCTTGACATTATTTAAATGAGATTGAGCTTATCATTGATTGATTAGAGTCATTGGAGATGAAAGCTTGAAGAAGATGATTGAGTTGCAGTGTTGGTATGTCCAACATATAGCCGCGGCCATTAAGAATTCTCATAAAAATCGATTTTAAAATTTTCATTTCTGCAGGATTAATTGAAGTTGGCCATTTTGCAACATTTTGCCAATTTCCTGTTAGCCAACAAAACTTCACCTAATCACCTATTCAAAATATCCGGAAATGGATTAAACAGAGTCAATTACATATCCAGAAATGAAAATCTTAAAATTGGAAAATTTTTGATGACCGTTGGCCAATACTGTAAATTATAGCAAATGTCGCACGTTGCCCCGCTATTTTGCTTCAAACATAATTGTGTCGATCGTGTGTCCACTGTCCACTAATAATGCATGTATTACCTACCTAGTAATATGAAATGTATGAAAAGTCCACTTGTGACTTGCAGTTTCAGAGAACTTTTATGAATGAAGCTTAATTAGGTCTGTTTTCTTGTAGTAATTTTCATTTCAAGAAAACTGTAAAAGTCGCTATTATAAAATCTATCTATGTATTATGCATGTATGTAATGTACTAAATTGGAAAATACAACATGAACACGAGAATTGAATGGCAAAGTGGAGAGTTTCGTGTAAGCACTGTCGTCAGCAACAATATGACCTTAATCCTGGCCTTAAGAAATGCGCCAGCAGCGGTGGTCTTAGCGGCAGCAATTTTGCATGCAAAACTAAACTTAAACTTCGGCTCGTGTGGTGAATGTTGACCAAAACATAATTGAAACCTTTTACTAAATCATTCGCTAAATATTATATCTAGGTATTACACATTCGCTTTGAAAACATTTGGTAGTTCCATAGAAAGACTCATCAATGTGTCATCATCACTCACTAAAATCTGCTGCATTCCAATTTCCAATCACTCACTAACCATTAAATTCTCTATAATAAAAGACATCAGAAGCCAAGCTAATAAGTTTCATGTATCGGAATGTTTTGACTTTGATGCCTAGGTGTTGTCTGAAGTCCTGAGGTGATTATCCTTGAATATAGAATCGTTTCAAAGGGATCGACTCAATCGACTGACAATGGGTTGCGCTGCAATTGCATCTATAAAAAATGCAAAATTCCTTGCTTGCTGCGTTTCACTCAGAATTCAAAATCAATCTCGGTTTATTGTGCCTATACTTATGTACATGAGCATTAAACTTAAATCTTAAGTCGACTTGCTGAGAAAAGAATGTGAAACCCATGCATGATTACATTGAGTATTATTTACTGCTAATTTATCACATTAACGTGATTTGTGTCTCTCTACATGTCTTTCTTCGAGTAACCTTCTGCGATTATTCAGTAAGTCTTTGTTAATTGGGCACAATGTCAATTACCAAAGAAGATTTTAAAATGGCTAGCGTCTTCTTCAATGAATTGGATACTTTTTATATGTATTATTACACCAATAATGATTTCATGGTGCGATCTAACAATGACAATGGACCTCAAGTGAACACAACGTGATGTCATTATATAACAAAACACATTCCCGTGAGGACAAAAATGATTTTTTCTACCTTAACTCAAACTGTAACTTAATTTGGTTAAAGCTATTTTTGAAAGGGTACAAAATCACTGATAATGATCAAAGCTGCATCATATCATGAGAATCAAAGTGCAGCAGTGAAGCAAAGAAAATGTTATTTTGACATTGTTATGTGATGACAATAAATAATGGCTGCTGTACACAAATCTGCTTGATGCACAGAGGATATTTATGCTAATAGGAAATGTAGGATCATACATTATCAGCCTGGCCATCTTGGAATAAAGACCGTGTCGAATTCTCTTATTCTTTCAAAGACATCATGATTAAACTGGTAAAAAGTTTTTCCGCTTAAATTGTCTTGCAAGTTTAATTAGAGTTAGCTTTATATATTAAATATACTATGTTTATTTAAAGGCTATAGCTGCTGGACTCACATTGTCCATCTTTTGCGGTTTGATGACTTTGAGATCCAACGGCATCTTTAATTTTCAAGGAGGGTCAGCGGGCAAACCAAGTTTACCCTTTGTCAGTGATATCAAACAAATTCTGGGATTACCTTCAATCGGCTCGGGAAACAACGCCTTAAACTTGAAGTCATCTGTATTGAGTTCGTCTTCTGGAGGTGGATATTCTTCCTCCTATTCTTCTGGAGGTGCAGGTTATCTTCCCCCAAAGACCTTACTTACCCAGGACACTGAAAATGCTTCGACGACAGAGACTACATTCCGAATTTTCATTCTGTCTTCATCATCGACTACCACGACTCCTGCTTCGTCAACGACATCGCCCTCACTCTCCACAACCACCTCATCATCAACTCCATCAACTTCCTCCCATTCAACAACTTCTTCGTCAACTTCAGTTTCAGTCTCCAATTTACCGGAAACATCCACAATTTCTTTATTTGAGTCTATAACTCTGAACCCTGGCAAGAATAATGCAAGTGGAGAAGGGAGTGGAGCAGACGAGCCTAATCTTAACCTAAGCTTCAACTTGACCACAATTACTTCGTCTACAACAGAGAAAGTAAAACAGCCATCGCCCACATTGAATCCTCCGACCACCCCCACGCCTCACAAGGATAACATTAACGTTAACGGAACCGAAAGTACAAGAGAATCACCCTCCAACCAGATGTACCTGCCTCCAAATAGGTTGTACCTTCCCCCGAGAGAATAAATGTTATCGAATTAAAATTAATCTAGTCTATAATTAATTACCTTTAGTAGTATTTATTCGTCTGTTTCGTGATTTTGATAAGACGAAAGAAACTTTAATGAACTGTATTTTTTCATACGCAAAAGCAAATCGACTTTGTTTCCGAAGCTGTGAGCTGTGGCTATTCTTGCCCCTGTGGATGTGAGAACGGGTGGCGGCTGAGAAAATGTTATGCTGATCCGGTGTTTATACACACAGAGCAGAGATGTGAAGAGAAAATGCACATTTTAATTTTTATTATAAAATCAAAACATTTTTAATTAATATCCAAAAGCACTTTCTTCCGGTGCCCTTCCATCTAAAAGCTGAGTGCTTTTACATAGTTTTGTAATACGTAAAGATTTTATTGTATTTAAAGTATAGCAGTGTTGGTAGTGAATAAAAAAGTTAGATCATTTAAAGATAAAAAGGATTTATTCTTGTAAGCAATAGTTATTTAATCAGAATCAGTTGTGGAGAGATCTTAATTTGAGCATTTGTGGACGTTGAAGATGGAGGTTGAAAGTAATTTGCTGGTAGTCGTGATTGACGTAAATCCGGCGCAAAAGTACATTCGAAGTGATTCGAAACAATTTAATAACTGTGTTGATTCCGTACTCACATTTTGTAACGCACATTTAATGCTCCACGCAAGTAACCAGGCGTGTGTCATTGCTTCTCACATTAGTCAAAGGTGAGTTCATTTTAAGGTAGTTTGTAAAGTAGTCAGTGATTTTTATATTAATGTAACCTATTTTTGATTCATTTGATTCTGTAATTTTCGTAGTCATATTTTATATCCGCTGGAGGTTCGAGAAGGTGTAAATCCCAAACCAATACGTCAAGTTGATGGTCAGTATGAGGTGTTTTTAGAACTGGAACACAGCGTTCGGAGGCAGATTAAAAGTTTTATTCTGAACGATTCCTTTATAAACTTTGAGGGAAGTAAAGACGCCAGTGGGAATTTAACAACTTGCTTGGCCAGTGCGCTTGGCCGAGGCCTGTGCTACATTAATAGGTTCGTCTTAACACTTAAACTGTCAATTTAATAGATAAATATATTAATTGAGCATTCTAACATGTTTTACTGACTGACACTGGCAGGAAGGAAAAAGACTTGGCCCCTGGAGAGAAACTGAATTCTAGGATTTTAGTCGTTTCTGGCAGCTCAGAATCAACGGCACAGTACATGTCTTTTATGAATGTTTTCTTTACTGCCCAAAAGTTGGTGAGTGTTCATTTTATTATACAGTTAAAGTGTCAGTAGTTAAAAATGTTATTGAGATGACATTTTGGTTCCGTTCTTTTTTCAGGGCGTCACAATTGATGCGTGTGTTCTAGGACCTTATGCGACTCTGTTGAGTCAAGGAGCAGATATCACTGGAGGAATTTATTTAAGACCGCCTCACATTTCCGGTTTGCTGCAGTATTTACTGGTTGGTGTTATTTTCCTCAGTAGTAAAATAAATTATACTCAAAACAATTCACACTCACAGTTGATTAATTGTTACCTTTCTCTTGTAAAGTGGGTGTTCTTGCCAGATTCCTCCGTTCGAAAGGAATTGGCACTCCCACCTCCTGTGCCGGTAGATTATCGAGCAGCATGCTTCTGTCATCGGCAGTTAATTGACCAGGGTTTCGTTTGTAGTGTTTGCCTATCGAGTAAGTATAAAAGTATTGATGATACTAATAATTCTACACTGGATTTAATTAACTTCAATGTTAACCTTGCATGGTTTCTTTGCAGTTTTTTGTAAATTTAGTCCTATATGTACAACGTGCCAGTAAGTAAACAAATATTGCTTAACGTTAAATATTGACATTAATGTTTGGCTATTTTTAAAGGGTCTTTTTTTGTGTTCAGGGCGGTGTTTAAGGTCCCAATTTTGATCCCGAAAGCGAAGAAAAAACGACCCATGCATCATATAATCCAGGGGTGAAGGTCAAGTACAAAATTCGACGATCTAAAAATTTCACTGGTGTTTATGAAACATCCTAGGTTTTAAGCAAGCACCCGAGTTATCATATTAAACTAAACTATATAGTTTATACTTTGTAATAAATATGTCATTGTAAAAATAAATGTACATTTATATTTCGAAATGTGAGCGTCACGTTACGTTACTAAAATGCTTGGACCCAAAAAACGCAGTACCACACTCAATCTCAATTATTCCTTTGAATTCTATGAATATTTAATAATTTGAATAAAACGATGTACACACTCGCTGAGGTGTAAACTGAGATTCTATTTGGTTTAAATTAAAGTAATTATAAAAGTTGGTATTAAAATTAAATACTCATTCATTGAACCAATTTTTACCATCATCAACTTCACGACAATTTTCATAAGTTGTCAATTCACCCCAATTGTAAGAAGCTGGCATAAAAGTGCAAACCTTCAAAGCCTTCAGTTCACTATCTACAAGAATTGAATTAATTTGCATGATTCGCATTCGCAAGCAATATATGTAAACGAAACAAATATGAATTCAAATGAATGATGATAAAAAAGATTCGATGAACTTGTGGCTCTTTCTTTGGAATCTATGCATCTGTCTGGATTTCGTTTTTGGTTAATCCAACTTACTTTTGAGGACGGCGACGAGAAGTTTTCCGGTGCGGTGCATAGCGGCGGGGCCAGCTACTGGGTCTGTATGCACGAAGCAGAGAGGCGCGGGCGTAAGCAAGCAAGCAGCAAAACTGTTTTCAGCGCTGCTCTGCTCGAGTTCCATTCACTCGATTCTCCTTGCTTCTTGTTTTTCATGTGTGTTGGTTGTGTGTGTGGTCGTCTTGTTTGTGAAAAGAGACGCGACTTCGTGAGTTTTTCTTTCTCTTTCGAGAGGCAGACAGTTTTTGCGATTTGTAATAACAATTCCTCTAAATTCTATGTTTAGAGTTTAAGAAGGTTTCAAAAATGGTTTAATTAAGTAAAGTAATGCCGTTGAATTAGAGAGCGAGAATTGGTGGTAGTTATTTTTGAAAGCTAAGCAATCAGGCATGGAGCGCCGATGGAAGGGAAGTAATTTAGTAATCAACTTGGATAAGGTAAGCAAAAGCCTGCTTAGCTTGTCGCAACTTACTACTACTATTAGTTATTAAAAAGGTGATGGCCATTGTAAAATTGACCATTAACTGATAAATTAAAGAATTGAGAAGTATATTGATTTGATTTGTGTCATGTTACCTGCTGTCGACTGCAGAGCGGTAGCCGTCAAGTGAACATGGATCGAAACGAGGAGAACGAAGGAGGGGACGATGGAGATGTGGCAATGCAGATTGATGAGAATGTGAACGAGGAAGATTCACGGGCAGGAGTAATCAGTGATTTGATCAATGACAGTAATGATGAGGGAGAAAGCGATGACGATGTGGGCGGAAAAAGGAGAAGAAACAGTGACGATGAAGAAGACGACTTGTCAGACAATCTGGAGGATGATGACTACGACCTCTTGGAAGAAAATCTGGGCGTTAAAGTGCAGAGGGTATAAATGACCAAATAATGTGAAAATGAAATTCTTCAGAGTAGTTTTATTTTTCAGTTCAATGATGTAATTATAATGATTTGGAAAATGTTCTGTATTTTAATTAAAGAAAAAGTTCAAACGCCTTAGAAGAGTTGTCGATGATGATTCAGATGACGAACAGGGCGACCGCGAGGCTATAGCAGATCAGCTTTTTGATGATTCTGACACTGTAAGTACAAGTACATACAATTACTCTTAATTTGTATTTACTTTTTTCCTGTAATGTTGATTATTTTGTTTTTAAATTGTAGGAGAAAGATAGAGACAGAGAAGAGTCGGTTGGCCGAGAAGTGGGTCCTTATGCTTCAGATGAATCAGAAGATGAATCCGACGATGGATTCATTGTTGATGATCAAGATCGCCCGATTAGAGGAGCTAGGAAGAAAACGAGGCCAGTTTTTAATGATGCTACCCTTCAAGCAGCTCAAGAAGTGTTCGGAGTTGATTTCGACTTTGAAGATTTGGGAGGTCACTACGAGGAGGATGATGGCGACGAAAATGACGAGGATGGTGGTACTAGAATCAAACATGCAAAATCTAAAGGGAAATCGATACTGGACGTCATTGAGCCGTATGAGTTGGAAAGAGCCGGCATCACAAAAGAAGACTTCGAAGTTCGTAATAAGGACGTACCCGAACGATATCAGTTTCGTCGCGTCCCATTTACTTTTGCCCAGGAGGAAAAGGATGTCTTGCCAGAAGCGGAGTGGATTTATAAGATAGCGTTTAAGCACAGAGCCGCCAGGAGGCAAGCCATTTACAGACCTTCAGTAGCACAAAATTCTGCCTCAGTTGCAGTTCCTCCAGCTCCAGGTAAAAATTCATTTCTTCGTTACCTGTATCTTCCGTTAATTTTAAAATTGAAAGTAAAACACGATTTTTCATTAACTAAACAGAATCTGAAGCTAACTGGGGAGATGACTGGGATAAGCAAACCTCAGCGCCTACATCGTCCGTTGTTGCAGCACGTACATCTATCCCTGGGCCTGCTGCCACTGAGAGTGGGTGGGGAGACAATTGGGACCAGGAATCTACAGTTCCAACTTCTACTGCTGCAATTCCGGCATCAGTTCAGCGAAATGCTTCAAGAAACAACGATGATGAAGATTGGGACACAGAACCAGTGACGAAGCAACCAGATCCAGTGTTTGCTATGCCCACCAAAAGACCTCCAAAAGCTATAGTCAGTAATAGCAGCTCTGTTCCTGCACCCTCTGCAAATAGTTCAGCTGGGAAAAATGTGGAGGATGAAAGTTGGGACGATGACTCCACAGTGGACAAAACTTCAGTTCCGATTCCGGCACCTTCATGCAGTACCGTTAGCGCCACTGGTAAAAATAATGAGGGATGGGGAGACGACTGGGACAAACAGAGCGAGGTTCAGGGTCTTGGTAAGCCCAACCTTGTGGATGAACTTGAAGACGGCGAAGAGGTGAATTGGAAGAGGAAGAAATGTGGCCAAACAATGAACACTGAAGAAACTCCAACTGATTTTGCTGGATCTAAGCTGCCGGAAGATGAGGCTGAAGCCAAAAGACAGAATGATGCAACGGACGAATATAGAAAAATAATGGTACCGAAAATCCAGAACGCGCTATTTCTCATTAAGAAGCATCTCTTTGAGGTGCCATTCATCGCCGCTTATCGGAAGGAGTGGATCGAACCTAATTTGTCAATTGAAGATCTGTGGCTCATCTACCGACTTGACAGCCGTTACTGTCAGTTAATGTCTCGCAAGACGCGTTTGATCACACTCTTCAAAAAGATGCAGAGCTTTCAGAGAAGTCAAGAGGAACAGATGGGGGAAACTACGGGAGATCCCCTTCGACGAATTGAAGACAGTGACTTAGAGAGACTTGAGGCAGTAGATAACGTTGATGACTTGAAGGATATGCAAATGTTCTTTAGTTTGCATTTTGCTCAGGACGTAGAAGCTATGAATCAACAGGAAGTTACGAAAAAAAGTGAGGCAGAAGTTGTGCCTGCTACTGCCACTGAGGAATACAGAGAGCTGCTAGAGGACACGGAGGTTGAAGCAGAACCCGAACCACAGCAGGAAGAACTGGAACGTGAAAAAACTGCTGGACCAGGGCCTAAACGAAAGCTAGGAGGGGGTCCTTACCAGCTTTTTCAGAAGGCTGGAATAGACAAATTTGTGACAATTTTTGGTTTGTCATCTGAGAAATTCGCGGAGAACCTGAAGGAAAAATATTTGCTTCATAGTGTAAAACAGTGCCCAATTCTTCCTTTGGATATCGCCAAAACCATGTGCTCAGATCGCTTGACAACTCCTGAAGAGGTTCTGAAAGCGGCCAAGTTCATGATGGCTAAGCAGATATCTCGGGAACCTCTGGTTCGTAGATGCGTTCGACAGGAGTTCTTCGCCCGTGCGAATCTCAGCTGCTGGCCAACTAAAAAGGGCCAGCCGGAAATAGACGAAAATCATGACTGCTACCAAATGAAGTACTTGAAAGATAAACCTGTATCGACTTTGGAGGGCGACCAGTTCCTGAGACTTATTTCTGCGGAGAAAGATGGACTTCTCCAGATCTCGCTAGGTGAAAAAGCTACGGGTGTTTCGACCGACTCTTACTTGGTTGAGGCGAAGCAACTGGTGCAAATCGACGAGTTCACACAAGTCGTGCTAGACTGGAACGCAGTGCGGGAAGAGTGTGTTGAGATTGCATTTGAAAAATTTCTGTACCCCGACATGAGAAAGGAAGTGTATCAGAAACTTGTTGATGACGCCAATCAGTACGTGCTGAAGAAATGCGCGGAGAAATTGTACAGCTTGATAAATGTAATTTCTTTATGTGTTAGAAATTTTTTAGCCAGGCTATAAAAATTTGCTGAGATAAGAGTAAGAGAAATTTGTTTTGGTTTTATAGGTTGCTCCTTATGAAGTTTCTTACAATGTGGAAGGCTGGAGCACGAAGAAAGGACTCAATGTGGTGGCTATTGCATACGACACGGACGTGAATGTGGCATCTTCTGCGTGCTCCGTGAACGGCGCCGGTGAACTGACTGGGAATGTGAAGCTGCAGGGATTTACGAAAAATAAAAAGTCGCAGAAGGAGGATGACCGAAAGGAAAAGGTTTTGAATTTTTGCATCACTTTCACTAATTATAAAATTGTCTTTTTAGTTCATCAATAATAATATTTAATTCTAATTAATTTTCTAGTTTGACGCGTTAAGAGCTCTTCGGAAATTTATTCGGTTGAAGAGGCCCCATGTCATTGTGATAGGCGGAGAATCTAGAGATGCAGTGACCTTGAAAAATGAAGTCTTGGAACTCATTGAAGATATGAAAATGGATGAGGATGAGTTTCCTGACATTCCAGTTGAGTTACTCGATAACCAACCTGCAAGAGTGTTTGCACTGTCCCAGAAAGCTCAGGTAGAACATGCATTATTTGCATTTTTATTTACAGTTTTACGTTTATTATAATATTTGCATGTGATTCTCAATCTCAGTAGTTTAGTTAAAAACAAATAATAAACAAATTGAATTTTTGTTGATGTTACCACAGTCGGAGCTTGGCGATGTGCCAATTTTACTGAAGCAAGCTGTGTCACTCGCGCGCAGGCTGCAGGATCCACTGACAGAGTTTGCGCAACTTTTTAATCCGGAGGAGGAAATTCTCTGCGTTAGATTTCATGCGTTACAGGTAACACAAGCTTTTCTAAACCGAGAAAGATTTATTAATTTATTTACGACTTCTGCTGATTAATTGACAATAATCAAATTGATTGATTGATTGTTGACAGGATCGAGTTCCGAAAGAAGAGCTACTGGAGCGGTTAGAAACGGAATTTGTGAATGTTACTAATAAGGTTGGCGTGAATTTAAACAAAGCAGTGGCTGTTCCGCATACTAGCGCCACTCTCCAATTTTGGTGCGGTTTTGGTCCCAAGAAGGCTTCAGGCATCATTAAATGTTTAAAGCGACTGGACAAGAATCTCGAAAACCGGGCCCAGTTGATTAGAGAGTGCCGGATGGCTCCAAGAATATTCATCAACTGTTCTGGATTTCTCAAAGTGTATCCTACTGACTTTGATTCGTAAGTGTTAAAATTCAAAATTCATTTTACATTAATTGACCATTCACACTTGTTCCCTAACAGTTGGTTTGCTTCTCTTTAAAGTTCGGAATCGTATATAGAGCCTCTCGATAGAACTCGGGTACACCCTGAGTCGTACGAGTGGGCCAAACAAATCGCAGTGGACAGTTTGGGAGGGACATCAGTGGACAGTACAGCTGCTGTGGAAGAAGTAATGGAACATCCGGAACTGCTCAGAGAGATGAACATTGACCTTTTCGCGGAGCATTTAGCACAGACGGATGCCGGTGATAAGACGACTACTTTAAGAGATATTGTCGAAGAGTTAAGCAAACCTTTCAAGGAAAAACGGGCACAGTTTACGCAACCAACCCCGGAACAAATCTTCTACATGTTATCAAACGAAACTGAGGAGACTTTTAATATGGGGAAATTGGTGACTGGTGTTGTTTATGGTGGGTGTAACTAACAATTAATTAATAACTGCATTTAAATATTTGCTAAAAATGTTTTTAAATTGGCAGATTTTGCGCTGAAGAAAGTTCACCCTGAAGAGATGGATACATTAGAGCCTCTTCGTATTGAGATGAACTTATGGGAGTGCGCTATATGCAACAGGAGAGATTTCCAAGAAATTCATGAAGTATGAGTTTCAAGAGTTTTCAAACCCCACATTTTAAAAAATTATTGCGAAATTAAATATGAAATATGGTGACTTTGATGTAGGTTTGGAAACATTATGACACATTATCCTGCCCAGGAAAAACTGTGGGGATTCGAGTTCGATTGGATAATGACGTGACTGGTTTCGTTCCTGCTAAACGACTGTCCGATAAGGAAGTTTACAATGTCAGGGACCGAGTTCAAAAAGGGCAAATGGTTCACTGTCGTGTGACGGAAATTCAACACGACAGGTTTTCCTTCGTGGGCACTTGCCGTACTTCAGATTTACAAGATGTCAATGGTGAATTCAAGTAGGTTTACTTGTGAAAATGATGGATTTAATTGAAACATCTAATGCTTAATTGCGTAGTTATAAAATGCTTTTTATAAATAGCTTTAAATCATTAGGTAATAACATTTTTGGCTGCTTTTGGTGGTTCTAGGCCCCCGAAAGATCAATTTTACGACAAGGAGAAGGAAGAAGAAGATCTGAAGAAGGAAAAGGAGAACGATGCGAAGGCGAACCAAACTTTGTACATGAAACGTGTGATAGTTCATCCCGCCTTTCGAAATATTTCGTTCCAGGAAGTGGAAAACCTGCTGGATTCGATGAAACCGGGAGATTGCATATTTCGGCCTTCCAGCAAGTCACATGATCACCTCACACTCACTTGGAAAGTGGTCACAGGAATTAATCAGCACGTCGACATTGTCGAGCTCCGCAAAAAGAATCCTTTTTCTTTGGGCGAAACTCTCAAAATTGGACAGGACGAGTTCGAAGACCTGGACGAGATCATCCAGTGTTATGTCAATCCGATGGCGAACTTTGTGAAGGAAATTTGCACCTATCACTACTACGTGGAGTCTATCGCAGGAGATCGCCGCAAAGCGGATGAATACCTTAATGATCTGAAGAAGAAAAATCCTGCCAAGATCCACTATGTCTTAAGCCCGAGCAAGGAGATGCCCGGAAAGTTCATGCTGTCCTATCTTCCTAACAAACACACCACACATGAGTTCGCGACTGTGACCACGGAGGGTTATCGGTTTAGACAGAAGGTTTTTTCTTTTTTGAACCAATTTATTAATTGGTTTAAAGATCACTTCCGAGAACCCCATGTTGCCGGTATGATTCCGCGCAATGCAGCAATTTCTGTTCCGGTGAACAGGGCACCGAGAATTACGCCGCACTACGGTTTGCCGAATGCGTACACACCGTATGGCCAAAGTGCTCACACAACACCACAAATGACACCGGCTCCCCCGATGTCGGTTGTAACGATGACGAATGATGATGATTGGAATGAAGGAGGCGCCGGAGGTGGCTACAATAGCAGCAGAAGAGACGATGGCAATTGGAATGGTGGAAGTGGCGGTAGTCGCAGTAATGATGCATTCAGCACCGATGGAAGAAGTCAGGCCGGCTGGGACAGAAGAGACAGAGATGAAGATGGAAGAGGAGGCAGAGGTGGAAGGGGAAGAGGAGGATGGGGAGGTGATCGTGGTGGCAGAGGAGGACGGGGTGGCGATCGCGGTGGCAGAGGAGGTAGAGGCTTCGGCAGAGGACGAGGTGGAGGTGGTGATGGATGGCGAGGAGGGAGAGGTGGCAGAGGTGGTGGCGGAAGAGGAGGTCGAGATCGAGACAGTTGGGGTGGTGCCGGCGATGGTGGTGGTGATAGTTGGAACAATCCCCCATCATCAACTCCATTTGTTGCTCCTGTGGCAATTCCAGATGATGACAATTGGGATGATCTCCCAGCAAAACCAGCTCCAGCCAGACCAGCAGTTGTTGTTCCAGCAACGAATAACGATGATAATTGGGACGATGATCCAGCTCCAGCTCCACCAGTTAGGCCATCAGTTGCTGTTCCAGCAACGAATAACGATGATAATTGGGATGATGATCCAGCTCCAGCCAAGCCAGTTCCAGCTAGGCCAGCAGTTGCTGTTCCAGCAACGAATAACGATGATAATTGGGATGATGATCCAGCTCGAGTTCCTGCTCCACGGCCTGTTTCTCAAGACAATGACGATGGTTGGGGTGGAGGAAGCGGTGGTGGTGGTGGTTACAATAGCGGCAGAAGAAACGATGGTAATTGGAGTGGTGGCAGTGGCGGAAATCGCAATAATGATGCATGGAGCACTGATGGAGGAAGTCAGGGTGGATGGGACAGGAGAGACAGAGATGGAGATCGAAGAGGTAGAGGTGGCAGGGGGAGAGGAGGATGGGGAGGTGATCGTGGTGACAGAGGAGGACGAGGAAGCGATCGCGGTGGACGAGGAGGAAGGGGTTTCGGCAGAGGACGAGGTGGAGGTGGTGAAGATGGATGGCGAGGAGGAAGGGGTGGCAGAGGACGAGGTGGTGGTGATGGATGGCGAGGAGGAAGAGGTGGAGGTGGAAGAGGAGGTCGAGATCGAGACAGTTGGGGTGGTGGTGGTGGCGATAGTTGGAACAATCCCCCATCGCCAACTCCGTTTGTTGCTCCTGTGGCAATTCCAGATGACGACAATTGGGATGATGTTCCAACTTCAGCTGTTCCGGTAAAAAATGTTCCAACTCCAGTTACGCCAGCGGTTGCTGCTCCAGCAGCGAATAACGACGATGATTGGGATGATGTTCCAACTCCATCTGTTCCAGTAAAAAATGTTCCAACTCCAGTTACGCCAGCGGTTGCTGCCCCAGCAGCGAATATCGTTGATGATTGGTGATGATGCTCCAACTCCATCTGTTCCAGTAAAAAATGTTCCAACTCCAGTTACGCCAGCGGTTGCTGCCCCAGCAGCGAATATCGTTGATGATTGGGATGATGCTCCAACTCCTGCCGTTGCCGTTACAACTCCCGTCGTTGCTGCTCCAGCAACAAACAACGAAGATGATTGGGGTGATGTTCCAGCTGCAGCTCCTCCTCTTCCTCTTGCCCCACCCGCACGACCTGTTCCTTTAGGCATCGAAGGCGGATGGCAACCTCCTGCGCCAACGGAACTATTTCAGAATCTACCTGCTGCCCCGCTCCGGGATCCAAGAATTCCATTTGCAGAAGTTAGAATTAAGGAAGAGTATGATGATTCGTGGGACTGAATTTGATTTTGTTTGATATATTTTTTAAACCTAGTTCAATGAAAAATGAAATTGTGTTCAATTGCTTTAATCGCTCTTGTTAATAGGTTTGCAAGGTCTTCTCTGTAACTGTATGAAGTTTTTGATTTTTTAATGAATTCATAAATACCCAAATGAATGTATGAATGTGCATTTTTACTATGAAATAAAGTTTCATTTCATAACATTTAAATACATTGCAATGACAAATGAAGAAAAGATTTTATTATATGTTTTTAAGAATAATTGCAAGAATTTTACAGAACAAAGATTGTTTGTGTTTGCAGTTAAGAAATCGTGAAGGGAAGGAAGGTGCTTTAGTAGTAGTAAGAGTATCTGTAGGATGGGGAGTAGAAGCTAGGGATGGTTTCGTAGATGACGTTGCTGTAGTCGTAGGAGTAGGCGGGTTGTCTGCTGATCAGGGTACTTCCGACGGTGTCGTAGTAGACGTCATTGTACAGGCGAAGGTAGCGACCGGAACGACCGGCCCCAGCTGGTGCCGAGTTGTTAGCTGCCGGAACGGTGCTATTCACCTTGTTTGGTGGATCCACTGTTAAATAGTTCAGAATTTCATTTAGAATTTCAAGGGATAATGATTTTACTTTTAGAATTATTGGGCATTTAATTTGGAAGTGAAAATTACCAGCAGCGAAGGCTACAGCGAGGATGGCAAGGGTCTGAAAAAATTTAGAGCAAGTTTTGTTAATAAGAATGTTACCAAACTGTTGGAACATCGAATCAAATTTTGGAAAACTTACGATGAAAAGGACCTTCATGATATTAGAGTGGAAAATTGACTGAAACTGGAAAGTTTCCTCGAATTGTCAAACGATATTTTGAAGTTGGGGTTGAAATGTTGGAAGTGGTAGTGATGTTTTGGTTTACAGAGCTCGCGGTATTTAAACTATCCAACGGCTAACGGTCCATGTTCAGTGAGACAGCAAATTGGCGATTAACGAATAACATAAAGATAATCAAGCTTAGTTAATAGTTTTTTAATGCACTAGATGCGCTAATTAATAGAGATACATCAAATGCACAGTGCATTATGCACTATCAATTAATTATCTGACCAGACGTTAGTCAACTAACCTTTTCTTTCTATCAATTTTCTGTGTCCAGTTTGCGGCAGACACGCTGGCATTTCTAATTGTATATTATCCTTACATACATAGATGCATGATATGATAATATCATAATGATATACATTCAACTATACGTTATCAATTCTTGAAAGACACGGTCATTATCGTGCCTAATTTACTTAAAGCACGCTACTCATCCACATTCTAGAATTTAGTGAATTCCAGAAATCTAGAATGCATTTTTCATGAGTTCTTGTTTATCCTGGTTTGAAATTGGAAGTCAAACCTAACGAGTGGAAATTCCAGCTTGCTGCTTTGTAAATTCCACGGCTTTATTTTAGACTCCAGAACGGTGGTGGTGAAAGGAATTAAATTTTTGAATTCCCCTGTGTAAAATTAACGACCTCACTCTTGTGCGACATGCATTAACTGCATCAGCCTGACTTGATGTTTGCATATTGAAGCTTGATTTTATTGACATTGTGGTTAGTTGATAAAGCTCGTAATCATAACCAGATTGGTCGGAACCGGAACCAACAATTTTAAACCAACATACATGTCCTTGCAAAAGAAAGGTTGATTTTTGTTTTTGTACATTGCATTATTTTCATTGGATTCGGTTTTTAGCATTGAAGCAGTTTCCGAGTTGGATGGAGTTGAGTTTAGACTTTCGAGTCTAAATAAAACGGAATAATTGACACTTTAACAACTTAAAATAGGCGTTGCTGTTTATTTTTTGTATTGTATTGCATTTCCCTCTTATCTACTATCCGAAAGTTCAATGCTCAAAACTTTCGGGATCAATTACCGACACGAGAGAGAAAAAATAAAAATATTTTTTATATAGAACTGTCTACAACTTTCAGAGATAATGAATCTTTTTCCGGCATGCCGGCTAGTTCCACTGTTGTTGTTGTGTTGCTATTTACAAATATGCTAAAATGTTCGTTAGTACATGTCTTTTTGTCTTCTCTCAATTTCTTTTGGATGTAAGTTGGAAGTTCCAACTTCGAACTCGGAAATGGATTATCTTCTAAAGTAAGCCGTGTAATAACGAAGCCGTGGCAATTTCGGTTACCCATCTCGCTTGTACATATTTATTTACAATCCACCTTGGTGTAAAACGAAGTGCATAATACAATACAATACATACTTGAGTGGAATCAGTGGGAGAAAGTTTGCAAATGTTGATGTCACCTCTGTGTGAGATGTGTGATGTTGGTGACACAGAAGACAAGACGACACACACATCTTTCCAACACAGCGGCGTCGCCTTCAAAAATAATAGTCTAGTGACAAAGCCGCGGGTGCATCCTCCCATATCACTTCAATTCCTTCGTTTTCTTCACTTTTTTCCGAATAAGATTCCTAGATATTTGTTAATTTACACGAGTTTGTGTATGAAAGTCGGTGCCTAGATTCATTTGCGTGGTTGATGAGTAAAGCATGCAGATCGGTAAATGAGGGAAACTATAAAGGGTGATGAGGCGAAACGCGAAAGGAGAGTCGCCTCCCAAGAACAAGCATAAAATATGCGGAGAGTGGAGGAGATTCTATCTCTCGATTACTCGAGAGACACAATGTTGGACACGAAACGTAAATATTGTGGACGGACGGTTGCATCACATAAATAAAATTCATACAAGTCAAGAACTCGAACTGTGTATTTTGAAGTTCTCCTAAAAAACTGCTCACTCGGTAGAAAAAGAATTGGTACTATTTCGGATTAGAGGTTAACTATACTCTGAAAAAATAGAATTGAATTGACTTTTTTTGCATTCACTCATTTTCTCGAGTCAGAGTAAGAAAAGCGAGCACATGAAGCATAAAACATAGCGGTTTTAAAGCAAGATGAGATGACACTCTCGAACAGCTTTGGCATTTATAAGCCGACCATCTCGGAGGAGCTTCATCATCGGAAGTTGGAAAGAAAGAAAGTGGCTCTGACTCTGCTTCTATTGCGAGGTAGGTGTCTATTAGGTTTTACTTTAGGTATGTGTACACCATGGAACGGACTAATTTTAGATCGCTGTTCTCCTTCTCCTCCTTAGCCGCATTTTCATTTCAACGATCATGTTTTTATATTATCCTTCTTGATAATTATTTGAAGCAGAGGGACTTGTGCTATACACTCAACTTCCGAACATGCTCGGAAAAGGCTACGCTCTGTGATGATGAGATGGAGCTGTTTCTTCACTTGATTGCTTACTGCGGGAGCAGCACCCGATAATGAAGCGAAAGACGATCCTCTTCTCATTTCTTTTCTTTCCTATTTATTATTATTATTTACATTTATTTAGTGTAAATACACAAACGAACACACGATAAAAAACGTAGCTGGTTAGTGTCTTCAGTCTTTGAGCGCTCGGACGAAAAAAATTCTTAATATTATTATTATCAGTAGTCGAAGTATTAAGGATATCTTTTTATTCCTCATTATTCTCTCTTGGGAAAGGAGAAATCTTCTCGCCTTTTTCCTCCTTCCTGTCCTTCCAGTTTTTTGCAACTTTTTTTCTGAACGAGGAAAAAAGAATTTGTCATAGTCATCATCGCGAAATAGAGAAACTAGCCTTGTGGTGAGTGATGGCGTGGCAGAGAAAAGCGGAGAATGGAAACATAAAAATAATATTATCCTCCGCAAAAAATCCTCCTTCTTCATCGTCACATCTTTGCAAATTGGGTCATTGAGATTTGAGACTGTGAAAGAGAATTTAATTTTGAGCCTGTGTTCGTGGCAGGATCACTCTCAAGTGGATTTACAAGTTTGCATATCAATGCCAACTTTATACACATTTTTGCATATATGCACACACATCGCTTACTTACCAAATTATACCGCTTTACTTATTATCATGCTATCGTATCATCATCACATCACCGTTAAAAGAGGTTATCTTTCTCTCCATCGTTAGAAAGAAAGAGTGGCGATGTAAGTTTTTACGTTATGTTATAGTAATAAGGTTCACAAAAAATGGGAGACGCTTTTTTGAAGAATTGAATTCTGTGAACGATGTGATGATGCAGAGAGAGAGAAAATGAAAGAAAAATATTAATCTCCAATTATTACCATTTTTATTTTGTAATAAAATTTTTAACGTTTAGGAGTGTAAAAGTGTTTAGTTTGTGTTTACGTACGTGCAAATAAGTAGGAGTGATGTGGAATGTTTTTGGAGCAATAAAAATTCTAGCAGAGAAACCAGAACTTTTCTGTGTAAAAATAGTCAAGAAAATGATCTTTCCCATTTTTTCTTGACCATAGTCATATATAGTCAGAGGAGTGTTAACGTTTAACCCTTCAGTTAGCATTCAGCTCATACTCTCTTTTGAGTGTCTCACGCTCCAGAATTTTCAGAAGATATTTATTTGTAGTATAGGAAATATTTCCAGTCTTCTGAGAACTTTACGCAAGATTCTTTGGAAGACAAAATGGCAAAGGATCCATTGTGTCCGTTAGGATTTCATCCTCAAGTTAGGTGGCCCACCCGGTGCAAACGATGCTTCAGGTGAAAATTCCCCTTTTCATTCGAATCAAATGAAATATTTCGTTAATAAGAAAGGAATTTATAAAATTTTCGCAGAGATTACAAGGAACATACAGCGAAAAAGGAGGATCCGAGCTTGTCAGCAAGCACTGCGGCGCTGCTGAGCTCCTCCTCCCTGTCACTGGCTGACACATCATCCTCTGGATCATCGTATTCAAGGTCGAGGTCAAGTTACTCCTCTTCAGAGGAGGCAACGAAACCATCGTCCTTATCGTATTCCACCCCGTCGTCCTCAACATCCTCTTATTCCTCATCCAGCACCAGAGATTTCAATAAAGACTATAGTACACCCTACTCATCGATCTCGTCCGAAGCACGAAATAGGTCTGTCTAAATTGTCATTTAAATTAGCAACTTATAACATAATTTATCAAATAATGAGGCGAAACTGATTTTGCAGACTGAGTAGATTTCGTGATGAGACACCGTCCAAAGCGGACACACTTTCTCCCCCTTCCGGTGTGTAAAAATATCTGAGTTATACCCATAAATCAACCGTTTTGTTGCTTCAGTAAAACTTATTAATAGTCACTAGATTTATATGATTATGATTTAGACGAAACTCCGGTTCTACGACGAAGACGAACCACAGACCTTACCGATGTGGATAATGAGAACGATTCTTCAAATGGAACCTCATCCACGTCGACAACAGAAACTGTGACAATTAGGTTAAGGAAAGCGAACAGTTTTGGAGGTGGCACAGATTCCTCCCCTCCAGACACCAGCAGTAGCAATAGTAGCCCAAGCCCTCCAATCCGAAGCCGCAGTCGGACACCTTCCTTTCGGACAGGAGCTGGCCGTGACACCAGCAAAGAAAGGTCACCCGCACCCCCTCCGTCACCGTCACCTGCACCTTCTCCAACCCCTAAACCAAAGGGTAGAGTGACATTTTCCACTGACGAGCCATCAACTTTCCCATCGAAACCTTCCCCATTTTCCTTGAAGAAGCCTACGACGAAAAAGGATTCTTCAACTGAAACAGCATTGACGACTACGACACTAGCTTCGAGTACGGCGTCCACTGGAGCGACATCCGACTCGGAACCTCAAACAAAGCCTACTAAAAAGACTAAAAAGAAAAGGTTGCTCATCCAAGAAGTAAAGGAGGTAACGCCAGTTCAGCAAGAGTCAACGGAATTCTCGGAGCCTGAACAAGACTCGTCTGCGGATGTTGCTTTTATAATTCAGGTCAGTTTTTATTTCTACTTAAGTTTTTTAGATTTACAATTTCGTTTCCAGTTGGCTATTTAAGTTAAGCCGGAAGACTGAGTGTTTCCAGTCTTCAAGCGACTTGGAATCATTTTCTTTGGTCCACTCGAGAAATGTCAGATTATTTTCTGAATCCACTGTAATAATTGTGTGCGTCCTCGTACCGTAATCTATCCCTTCCGGAAATGCAACAAATCTGGAGCTGAGATGGGGTAAGATGGACATGGGTGTTGCAGTACCTTTGGCTCTCTCCTCCAAAGCTTCGTCCGGAAAATATCTACAGTTACATAATGCAAATGCATAAATTACATAATCCTGGGGTCTTTCTGCACTTAAATTCTTAAATTATTTTTAAAAACGAACTTTTCGGTTGATCTCAAAAACTGAAGAAGTTCCTCCACAAGCGAGTCCCAGCTGTCGGCACCATCCCGCTCAGTGTATTTTACCACCAGATTTTCAAACTCCTTCTTTCCACATGTCACTTTCCGGAAGGGTTTGTCAATCGGACTGTTTCCGAACGCATAGCAAGCGTATGAATTTGCAGGTGGCGAAATGTGCTGAGGCTTGGGCGATGATCCGTTTCCGGAAGCAGAATTGGACAGATAGGTCACACGAACGTTATCATCATTTTCATTGGCAATAGCCGTTCTATTCATAAATTATAAAAGAAAAGAAGAGAAACAAATTTTAGATTCAATGTAAAACAAGAGGAGGAAGAGAGGAAATTCTCTTTGTATATTTATCTTTCTTGACCGCCCACACATAAGCATAAAATGTGTTCAGTATGCAGACAGAAAAAATAATCTTTCAAGTCAAATTATAAACGGAACTAGTTTATGTTTCAATGTTCATGTTCGAAACCCATATTTTCGCATTTTCTAAATTTTCAGTTTGTTGTGACTTGCGTGACCAGAAATATCGCAGGGAAGAGAATATGCGAAGTTTATGTAATTTTGCTAGTTTTTCGCTTACTTGCATTCTTCACAATTGACACAGTTTTGATTTTGCGAGGTTTTTTGCAACAAATCGATTGTGATTAAGTGAAACGGCTTGTATTTTGTGGAGATGTCGAAATTTTCCGGGTCCTGGCAGAGGCTCCTTAAATATGTGCATCCAGAGAGGTCAGCGGAGGAACGGAGGAATCCGGTAACGAGCCCACCCCTAGAAATGCTTTCTTTCTCCACCTGTTTCGAAACTGGGCCCATGATGTTCAGGAGTGTGGCCAGTTTTCCGGTTTTGAGTGAAACGCCCAGCCATGTTCCCAATTCTTGGAGGTCTTGGCCAGCGAGAATTTTGCTGTCGTTATCACTCCAGAAATGAGCTTGCTTCGCAAGCCTGGAGAATTTTTCGTCCCGATTGGAAGCCAAAATGAATTTAAATTTCGAGGAATGCTTCGAATTAGACACGTACATAAATAAAATACACATGTTTAATTTTGATTTGATTGTAATTTTTCCAGGTGAAAAGTACGGGAAAGAAGAAAAAGCCTGGGGAAGAAGAAGATGATATGATAAGTTTGACCACTGCGACGGACACAACGGATACGACGCTGGTGGACTTTATGGAAGGCACTGTGGGTGGAATGAGCTCGTGGGAGGTGGAGGAAATGAAGAAGGAGAATGATCGTCTCAGGGAGAAATGTGATAAATTGGAGAAGGAGAAGGCGGAAATCTTGACAAGGCGAGTAGCCAACCTGGATGCACCGAGACCTCAGGTACTACTGGTTTTATGAACATTTTTGATTTTTCTCACCTTTTTTCTTTTACGGTGGGAACAATGTAGTGATCAACTAATATGATTAATAAATGTAAATGATTTTCCGACTTTGGCTTATCGATAGATGATAACACAATAAAAGTTGTTTACTTACATATGATGCACTGACTCACTCACTCACACCATCACGGGATCAATGAGTCCACGGGAACAGTGACCATTCCACAGTATTCCACACTAACAAATCCCTCTACTAAACATAAAAGGCGATCGATAGAGAAAAAACTCATCCGAGCCTATAAAGTAAGCTTTGCTTATCTTCCATGAGTGTTGGACTTTGACCGTTTGTCTTTGTTCTAATTGTACATAAGTAAGGCTTGCGTATAAAAAGTGTGTACATAAACAAGTAAAAAATGAACGAGTGCGCATAAAACTTCATTATGATTTGGCATGACACAGTCAAGCGAGTACCTGAGACTCCAGCAGAAAGTGAACCAGTTGACCACAACGAATGAGGACTTGAAGGATGAGCAGAGACATTTGGAAACACGAGTGAAAGAGCTGGAGTCAGACTTGAGTACCAGACCAAATCCGGATATTTTTCAGGTTGGAAATGAAAACTTAAGCTTAATGCATGGAATATGAAAGAGAAATGAAGAGATTTAAAAAATAGAAATTCATGCAAATTTTAACCGTATAGCGGCAAATTGCGGATTTGAGGGCAAAATTGACATCTGCAGAGTCTCAGATAGACCAATTGCAAGAAGAGAAGCGTGAAGCGATCCAACAAATGAAGGACATGCAGGAAGAATTCGAGGAGATGCAGGACAGTTTCCGTGAGGAACAGGCGGAAGAATTTGCAAACCTGAAAAAGGAGCTGGACGATGCCTCCAAAAATTGCAGACTGCTGCAGTTCAAATTGCGGAAAGTTGAGAAACGGGCGGATCAACTGGAGGCAGAGAAAAAGGAACTGGAACAGAGGCTCGAGAGCATTCAGGACTCTGGAAGAATTAAGAAATTGGAGGACGATCTGAAAAAGGCGAAAGCGGAAGTTGATAAGTTGAAAAGGGATGCGAAGGACTCTAGTACAGGGGCTGCAGCTGGAAATACTCTTGGTGTCGGGTTGAAAAAGAAAGGGTTGCTGGTGAAAAGCCATTCAAGTGAGAAGGACTCAATGCCCCCAGATTTTGATCCTCATAAGACCCTGAGAGATTTGCAGAGCGCTTTGGAAAGGGAGTCAGATTTGAGAGAGCAGTTGAAATTTGCCGAGGAGGAGTCCGGTAGCTTGAGACAAAAAATTAGTCGAATTGAGAATGAGAATGATACATTGTTGATCCAGATTAAGAAAATGTCTTCGAAATCGAGAACGGATTTAACCAAAGGAAAGCCAACAGTGGAAACAGGCAAAGTTGGAGAAAGGCCGGCCAAAGAAACAAAAGAGGAGGGCAAATTGGACGTTGAGGATTTGAAACTTCAGCTGGAACTGAATGAACAGGAAAGCAAGGTGCTCCAGAAGAAAGTGGAGGAACTGGAGAAATCAAATGCAAAGTTAGCAAAGGATCTCCAAAAGGCAGAGGATATGGCGCAGTCACTGGAAAAGTCAACACCCAACATTACAAAATCGAAGGTAAAATATACTTTTTTTAAACTTTTGGATGTAAAACTGTGAAAAATAAATGTCTAATTTTGATTGAGTACAGAACGTGGATGAAGTCACAGTACTGAGGAGGAAGCTAATCGAAAAAGAAAGAGAAGTGGAAAGGCTGGAAACTGAGTTGGCTGCGGCACCAAAAGCTGGAAAAACGAAGCCTACATTTTCACGAGCCAAGTGTGTAACAACTTTATTACAAAATTGAAATAGTTTAAATTGTAACCGAGATTGAAACTCGAATTTGACATTTTCAAAATCAGGTCGTTGGAGCAGGATACAACGAAAGCGGATTTGGAAACAAAAGCAGAGCTGAAAAAGCTTCAACAGGAGCTTGCAAAATTGAAAGCTGATAATGACGCCGAGAAGTCGACATTGGAGGATCAATTGAGACGCGCTAATGATGATGTGGAGAGCCACCAGAGTCGGGTGAAGCAACTGGGTGAATCAAACAAGAATCTTTTGACGGAGGTAGAGGCTTTAAAATCAAGTGTGAACTCGATGAAAGATCAGTATGAAAACATTCAGGAAGATATGGTAATCAAAAACTCCAAGTTGACTGGTCAAAAAGAGAAAATTGAGAGTGACCTGAGTAAACTGCGTAAAGAGCATGAGGCGATGGAGAAGGAGGTTCGAACCCTTCGGGAAAGATTTCATAAACAAGAGAATGAGTTCGAGAAGGAGAAGTCGAGTTTGCAAGAGAAACTTCGTGAGTCTGAGCAGTCGTCGAGAAAACTCATGAGCATTCCAGGTGACCGGGAGTCTACAAAATTGAAAAATTTGCTCAACGAAGCGGATCGTGTCCTAGAGGTGAAAACGAAAGAGTTGCAGAGTTACAAAGATCAAATTTTACACATGCAACGGGATAACGATGAGCTGCGTCGAAAATTAGACGACTTTGATAAGCTTTCTCAAGTACAACTCAGAGCTCTGGGATCAAATGAACCTTCGCCAAAGATTGATAAAGAAATGAAAGATTTGAAGGAGAAACTCACGGCTGAAGAGAAAGGTCACAGGAATGAAATGGCTCAGGTGAAAATGCGGCATGATCAGGAGTTGGCTGTGAAGATTGAAGAAATTTCTTCCGTTCAACAACAACTGAGCAGGGCAAAGAGAGAACGGGACACTTTCAGACAAATGGTGGACTCTGCGCAGCGTGCCATCGCTGAGTTAAAAAGTAGAGGAAACGCTTCAACCAGGGGATCAATTACCGGACTGGAGGAGGCAGCGACTGGAGCTCACGCTGCGGTTGGTGCACTTCAGGAAAGAGTCTCATCACTGGAGGACGATCTCTCTGAAGCGAGAAGGGACATCGGAAGACAGAAAACCGAGTTTGTCACGGAGAAATCGGCATGGGAAATGAAGATGGCGGAGTTGCAACAGAAAATTAACGAGGTTAGATTAGAGACTCTATTAATCATTTTATACCTTAAAACGTTGATGATGATCTTTTATTTCTTAACTGCAGTTGGAGGAGGAGCGGTTGCTTAGTGGGGCAGGACGAGTGCGTGGAGCGAGTGTCGTCGGAAGAACAAAACTGGAGTTGGCTTGGCAGAAGGAGAGAGAGGAGCAACAGAGGAGGTTGAAAGAGGCCACAACTTTAGCGAGGGATTTGAAAACGACGTTGTTAGAAATCGAACGCGAGAAGGATCGAGAGAGGACGGAGGCAAAGAGGAGGTTTGAACAACTAAAATCTTCACTTGAGGAAGAGCAAACAGAAATGAGACGGAAGGTAGATGCATCACAAAATGACCTGCTTGAATTGAGGGATGCGCATGCAAAATTGCGAACTGCGAATGAGAAATTGAGAAAAGATCGAGAACGGCTAGAGAACCAGAGAGAGGCTCAGATTAAAAAGGAATTGGAAATGAAAAAGGTTCGCTCGGAGAAAGAAAAATTGTTGGACCAGATCATTTCAAAGTTATCAGCGCTTAACCCTACAGCCTCAAACAGCAACTTGAGCCAACTTCCTCCAAAACTAAATATGGCAGAGATTTTGCATCATTTACAAAATGTGAAGGCAATAGAGGACCCGGAAGACTTACTCAATCCTAAGGAAAAGAAAAGAGGACATTTTAAAAGAGCTGCATCCGTTGGAGATACGGACGGAAATGAACTACCAAGGTCAAGAGAAAGTCTCGTTTCAATGCCAGCAGCCTACGGGGTGAAAGGTTATGGAGGAGGAAAATCTTATCTCGGACCGTCATCCTCCTCAACGCTAACATTACCATCAAGAATGGGTGGAAGTGGCACGTTAAGACCATCCTCAAGCAGTGGGGTCAAGAAATTCAGCAGCAACATGAGCGATGGAGGAGGCACTCCTTATGGTCCATCAGATGGAAAATTGTACAGAAAGGCTTTGTCACTAGATCAAAATGTTTCTATGCCTGATGAAAAGGTAGCATTTTTGTGGCAGTAATTTTCTACATACAGAGTTGTTAGAACTTAATCTAATCATATTCCCTTTGGTTTCAGAAAATTTGGAAAGGTGGATCAGACGCTGGAAGTGCAGGCAGTTTACAGTCAATGGATGGCCAGTTTTCCAGAGGCTCCAGTATGGAGAGGTTTGTTGTAAATATTACTTTCTAATTGAAACGAGTCAACCTTCTTCAAGTTTTGAAAAATTAATATGATTTTATGAGTAGAGTTACGACAATGGAAAAGAAAAGCAACACACTAGTGGGGAAAGTAAAGAAGTTTGTAAAAGCGAAAAGTATCGAGGAGACGCCAGCAGCAGAGAAGCTTATGATTGTTGGATCGCATGTAAGTTAATTAGTAAGCATTTAACATTTTATATGATACAACATAGTGACTGAGTAATGCTTTGTTGCACTTTTATTTAATCAAAAAGGCATCCAACGCGGGATCAGATCTCTCGCTGAATTCCGAGTTTGATGGAAAAGAAAAGAAGGGAATTAAGGACAAAGTGAAAGGAATCTTTAAGCGAAGCACGAGATCGCCGAGGTATAATCATTTAAAAATGCATTTCCAATTAAATTCGAATTCTCTAGTTCTGGTAGTAAACTAATTTATCTGTGCTTTTCAAGCCAACTTTCACTTTCTTGATTATTCATGTTGCTGTTAACATTAACTGTGGTAGAAAATGTGACTTGTACTTTCTTAAATAGCAATGAACACCATACACAGACATAAATAACAATTCGAAACTTATTAAAATTTTAAGCGTGCAACGTACACACAGTAATGAAAAAGGGGTGAAATGGAATGACTTACATTGATGAGAGCCCACAGACAGACAAAGATTTCTTTTTAAAAAACGTTCTGAGAGTCTCTTGAATGTGAAAACAGTTTTGTACCAAGTTAGAGCGCTTAAAAGAATTGGTAAGTGGACACAAAATTGTTTTGTAGCGCTATAATTCTGTAGTACTGAAACAAAACACATTTAATTCTGTTAATCATTGTTTGTTGTGTAGCTCGACTTTTATTGAAACGCTACTTCATCAAAGTATTTAAATACCAACCACAATTTATGATTTTATTATGCTTTTATATTTATAAAGTCATTATTATTATTATGATTATGAATATTGTGGATATTTTTGTATAGCCACCCCATTTACTTTACAACTTTATACTGCTTCATTCCATATAAATAATCATCATTTACGTAACCTTCTCTTGCTAATTTGTATTTTTGGGAGGAAAAGTCCAATACTTCAACTCAATCCATTTTCAAAATTTTTGCGTTTGATCAAATTTTGAAATATAACAATTTCCAGCTAAACTAATTCGCTGATTTTTAATGATTTCGTTCTGATTCTGGTTGTTAAAATGTTGACGCAGTGTTGAGCCGCGGACACCAGGAACGTCTATGTCGTCTTCACTTCAGCTGCATGCCGCTCCTGACAGACCCTCACGAGAAAATACGCCAAAAAGAGAAATGACGCCTTCACAGCAACGCCCATTGATGCCAAGTCAGCAAAGGCCTTTAATTTCCTCGCAGGTTAATTTATATAGATAAAAACATACTCTCCAAATAAATAATCCAAATTGTCAATTTAAAGTGTTTTGTAATATTTAAGAATATTAAAGCTAGTCAGCTAGAATGATAAATGTTAATTTTTCGGTTACTTTTCACACTATGGACTTTAAAGGAATCCTTTTATTCTTATTATCCATCAATCATTTCGTTCGTGTTATGTGCTTTTATCTCTCATTAATGCTTCTTTTCAATGAAAATCTTCCCGCAGCGACCTTCTATGTACATTAAAGAAATCCAATCTCGCAATTTTTCAATCCAAGAATTAAATATGTTGTAAAACCGTTGAAATTTAATTACTATTTTTACTGTCTTGTTTGTTCTTGTTGAATATTAAAATGTAGATGTACACTTTTGACTTTACTCTGATTTCGTCTTACGCTGTGCGTTTTTCCAGAGATTGTGCCAACTGGTAAAAAATAAAGAAACCAAGAGAATTTTAAACGACCTGAGGTAAAACATAACGCGGTGTATATTACGTAGTGAAATTGAAATATTAAAATGATGTGGAATAACAGGGGCGTACTGATTGTAGGAGAATAAAATTGTTAAAAATTTGTAGTGCAAAAAATTCGGTTTATTCATCGAATTCTTATTTTCATATATAATTCCAGAAATGCACAGATTTCAAAAAATTCTTACAATTTGTTGAGTAATCTTAAATTCTTAAAAAATAAAGATCCATTATAACTTAACACTTTTAACTTACTAACATTAACAGTAAATACTTATACATAACTTAAGCATATACGAGATACGAGAACTTAACTTCGTTACGTCACTTTAGTGCGTTTGCCGTGATATCAATATAGAAAAATTGGACGGTTGACACAAACGAGTCTCTGACAGATTTAAAGTTTAAAAGCTTTCATTAAGAGTCCGAAGATCTCAGCGGTGTGCCCCAAGAAGAAGATATTAAAATTATCATTGCTGTTGAACTGCTCTAGGTTTCGTCTGGATAGGCAAATACAATTTAAATTCGGCTGGTAGTTCGTCCTCCGCATACAGTCGGTCTATTCAAGTTAGAGATAATAGTCAGGTTAGTAAATGAGAGGGACAATCAATAATTATTTAATAAGATTGTGTTTGTTTAATGTTTAGTGAACCTGAGAAGTAGACTCGGCGTACTCGACAATTGGCATGAATCTGGACACGTAACGTCTCCATATAATTTGACCCGTAAGCCCTCTTCGTGAAGTCACTTAAGTTGAATTGAATCTGATTCCAACCATCATCCAGTCTCATAGGCATTGTGCAAATGAAAGGCTTCACTCGTGTCGTCGACTGGTAATTTGAGGCTCGAAATCGTCTGCGCACATTTTTATCGTCTAGTACCTTATTAGAAAACATTTCGTCATTCGTTACTGAATCGAGGAGGAGTAAATATGGAAGCGTTAGAAAAAATTAATTGAGAATGATGTGCAAAATACCATAACTTCAAATGTGAAATACTTTTTCATATTTTTGACTATCATGACGAGAAAGGGTAACTTGATTCCTAGCGTCAATTTGGGGTCAGCAGGACATGTAATGTAAGTGGTGCTCACGTTCGTGCCCACAATTTCCAGAACCAAGGATTGAATGTCATTATCCGTGATCCTTTTGATGTGACCATTTCTGACCTGTGTAGGAGGGCAACAACAAGATTACAGGATGATGATGGAAAGAGGTTTAGGTTTCCCAAAATTGAATATACAATATTTATAAGGAGATTGAGCATATTTCATTATTACATAACAGTCAAATGAGCACAATACCTTTTTATCCCAAATTTGCAACGGCTTACTGCCGATGCTGTACAGAATCGAGAGAAATCCACTCTGGAACGTATTTTTAAACATTGCTTTGCTGGTAGTTATTATATTATAATTAATCAAACGTTATAAACGGCTTCTCTCCAGCATAGCACAGAGCACACACTCAACAACATAAAACGTAACGTAACGCCCAAGAGCGAACGAAGCAAGTCTGACTTTTGAAAGAGACAAAAATCTAGCTTTTTCTCACTTTTAACTTCAAGTTTAATCAATAATGAAAATGACTCATCCCAACCACAACTGAAACTCCACTGCCGAAACATTTTATGACATTTCTCCTATCAATATTAAGCAAGTGGATTTTCTCTTCATGCATGCACGCAAGTCAAAGTCAACTTTCTCCAGGAAGGAAGAGAAAAAGCGATAATCGGATCGAAATCGGATTACTTTAAAAATGTTTAACTTTCACGGGAAAAAGCATGAGAATCGATATTATTTTGTTTTGATGTTAAAGTCTGTATTTTTCATTTCACCTGTCCTGTCTCTCAGTTGTCACATGCGTACACTTTTTTATTGCTTTGCATTTGCATGATTTCATGTGATGTGGCTGTATGTGGCACAGGCACAGGGCATAATTCACAGTTTATCATTATATTCCTAATCTAATGCAGCATTTCCATTTGCTTCTGCGGACCAACTTTTGTGTTTTTGAAAAACAAAATGGAAAAAAGGCAGCAGGCAGCCGGTATATTACTCAAGTTCGATAACATTGTAGGATAGATTAGGTTTGATGTATTTTTGAATAAAATGCATGGGTGAGAATTGAGATGGTCATGGTGGGGTTTCCCTGTAGTCATTTTCTACCTTATACACATGTATGTAAATGAGCATATGAATTATGAATTGAACTTTAACTTTTTAACAACTCGGTCAAGTCTCAAGTCTCAAGTGTTCGTTCGCGTTAGACATTCTGACAGGGGACTGTCCATTCAACACGTTACTGCTATAAACGCTGCATATGCCAGATGCAGCAACTCTCATACGACATAATGAGGTCACCATTTACCAATGAATTACGGGGAATTTAGGAGGTGGGGGTCGGGGGAAGACTTATCATTTTTCAATTTCAAATTTGAAAAGGCAGCTTTTTTTGGTTACGTAGTTTATGGACAGCTTCAGACTGCTCGCATTTTGAGCTTGTATTCCTCCTCCTGTTATGTTATGTTATGTTCCTTGCTTATTGCTTCAGTTTCTTCTTACAATTTCTAATACATCAGCAGGAGCTTCGAGTTCAACTGCCTTTTGTTAAGACATCCCTCCTTTTTCCGTTGACGAGGAGGAAAGAAAAGTAGAGCATTCAGCAGAGCAGGGATGCTTGCTGCTACGCGCTCTCTATTTTTATTGCCAAACCTAAACGGTTCAATCAAAAAGTTCGTTTCGTACTTTTCATTGTAAAATGTTAAAGAAAAGCTTTACACTTGTCTGAATTGAACCTACTTCCTACCGTTAAGTCTTTTTTACATCTAGGGACACCCAGGAACAAGGTCCATTTCTTCAAATGAAAATAGAAATGAACAAGTGGTTAAGCTAGGCCATCCTTTTAGTTTAATTATACAAATTGTTCTTTAGAATATCAACAACTTTACTTTCGTTACTCCTTTTCGATATTTTTTGGCCGTTTTTTGGCCATTTGTAGAAGGATTTGGTGAACTTGGTGAACAGTGAAGGGGAAACGGGTTAATAAAATTATTTTGTTCCACATTAAGAAGCAGTAATTGTTTTTAGTTTCATGCTAGTACTTGGACAACTTCACTTCGTGCTTAGAAGAATTCAGTTGCTTTTTAAAGGCAGTCCACAAGGTGAGTTATTTGTTGACTTAATTATAAGTTGTGGTAACTATTCACTTAATAGGAGTGTTTTTAAATGTTTTAGTTTCAATTCTTGTTTTAAAAGTGTCAATAATAGAGAATCAAAACAATATTTAGTGTTAGTACTTCATACTTGCATGTCTGTTTGCCTGCACAGTTGCACGTATTAAAAAGTATTCATCACTTTTAGCTGATTAGCTGCAATACATTTTTGGTTTGTTGTTTTTTTTGGCTCGGAAGTGAAACATGTCGAGCAGTGATGACGACATTGATGAGTTCGAGCCGTCCCCGGATATGACTCCTGCAGTTAGGCGTCCACTGAGAAGGAAGGCAAATACACCCAGCCCAAATAAATTCCCGAAGAAGAAGGCTCAGCGTGATATTCTAATTAGCAGTAGTGACATTAATGTGTCTTTGGAGGGTGAAGACGAGGAAGAAAATTCAGATGATAATAGTAGCGATGATGAGGTGATCCCTCAGCGTGGTACAAGGAAATCTCGCCAAGGGAGGAGTAAAAAAGAGATGATGGAGACTAGTGAAGACGCTTCAAAATTAGCAGCGATTACTCGCAGGAAAGATGGGGTAGAAAATACACCGCCTTCAGCAGGTCCTAAAGCACATCCTTCCTCGAGTTCAGCAGTGGCAGTGGCAAACGCAGGTGATATTCCAGAGGAGTGTAGTCAGCCCACAAGAAATGTAAGTTCGTATAAGCATTACACATTAAGTACCAAATTAAATATATGACATTGGCATCATCAAATGGCCAAAATTGTATTGCAAAGGCGAGTTGAATTTAATTAAAACATTTGTTGTGCAGGAGGAAGGCACGACTCGCACGAGGAAGCGACTCTCTATTCGGTCTACTGATACTTCTACCAGTGGACGAAGGTCTTCTTTATCATCCTCTGCAGACGTTCCTAATCCCACTGCGAGTGAAGTACAAACAATTTATGAGACTTGCAGCAATTTGTTCAACGCTAACGTGAGTTTAAAATTTAAATTAAGGTTTGGAGGCGAGTCGCTGATATTTATAATTTGAAAATGTTTATCATTTTTAGCGAATTAATCCCCAAAATGCTTTCCAATTGCGTTTATTGGATTGCATCAATCAAATGATCAACTCTCCTAATTATGACAAGAACAATATGGTGTTAACATCAAGTACAGTAGAAATCGGCACAAAGATCTACGTTTGTCGCGTTGACCATACGCATTCAAAAGTACTTTCCCTCGCGAGTGATATCAACCTTCAGCAAAAGCGAAAGAAGAAAGATGGTGACGAAAGAGACGAAGCCCAGACAGGGGATGGTGACGGAAATGCAGAACAAATGGATGAGGATATTGACGAGGCAAGAAAGCGTCAGAAACAGAAAAAGAAAGGCATTCAGAAGAAAAGAAAATTCGTTGAGGAAGACAATTCGAAACTTTTGACTGGACTAGAGGAACAGAATGTGAAATTCGTCACACGAAGAAACCACCTTAAGAAAAAGTTCAATGAAATGACTTACGACGAGTTTGATTTTGATTATATGAATTATTTCATGGAACCTGGAGACACTCATCCTTTGCAGGCGGAACAAGAATTACAAAATATGAAGGAGAAAGTGGCCAATCCTGTTTCGGAAGCCATCATCAACGGTAAGTTGATACTTGATCACTTCACCTAATCGTGGCATTGGCATTTCCTTTTCAACATAATTAAATTTGCTTCTATTTTAATAATTTAGCATCGGATATGGGTCGGCTCGTTTTTCTACCTTTTCGCCATCTGAAGAAGTTTGATCCAGAGACACATGATGTTTGGGTAAATTTTACTACCCATGTTAACAGATTAGTCAGACTTTTAAAATGAATGGTGGATATGTATCTAATACAATCTTTTATTGCAGGGTCGCAGCCTCAGTAACCCGGAAGAAATGAGAGACGCTAGTATGTCTCAAGACCCCCAACTACCAATAAATCCTGACTTGTATTACGATCCCAACAACAGGCCTGAAGCGTACGAACCTGAGGAACCTGTACATGACGGAGGTGGTTTCAACGAAACGTTTGGTGATATGTTGGAAGGGGATAGAGACGGAGAAATTCCTCCCATTTCATTCCATAACATGCGAACTCTTGATGACCTGGAGGAGTACTTCAAGCGAATAAAAAGTGCATTCACAAACAGCAAATCAAAATTTGGTTGGTGTGGTCCAAATTTTGTTCGATCTAAACCAGCGTGGCCTGCACAGAAGGGTTTGAAAAAACCAAAACCCCGGAAAGAACCAGAGGCTTTTGACTTCACGAATATTGATTTTTCTGCAAAAGCAAACAAATTCAATCCAAATCAGTCAGCTCGAACTATTTTTGATGATAAAGTTGTGGAAGGCTGGAGCGTTAAGAAAACTATCATTCCGTTCCTGGGAGTTGAATTGAATGGTCTTGAAGACGACTTTCATCCATTGGACTTCGAAAATGAGGATGATCCGAATTTTCTCCCGCCTATTTTTAAGTATGGATTTGTAATTATTCCTTTATTATTAGGCTTTAAAATATTATTTTGAAAATTCTACTGATTATGATGTTTTTGGTTGTTTGGAACAGGCTCTTCAATAGTCGGCGAATAAGTATTTTGGATCTTCTAAAGGCAAACGCTCGTAGGGGCAGACATAATTCTGGCTGTTCTCAAAAGGCATTTGGGGATGATCATGATGATTTTGATAACAATGATGTAGAGCTGCCTCGTGACATGGTTGAGGACTTTTGTGTAAGTGTATAGTACTTATGAAGTGCTTATTTAACCAAGCAAACACTGAAATAATATTTTGACAACTATTATTTTTTTACACATTTTTTAACACAGTCGCAGCCACCAGCGGATGATGAGTTTCAACGAGATAATGACATTGATTCGTGTCCTGCTGATGGTTAGTTCACAGTTAACTGATTCGAGTCTTACTTTTCATAGCACGATTGTTCAAAATGTTACAAAATTGGTGACTTATTTTCTAGGGGGTATGGCGTGGAGTGACCAAGGCGGCACCCAGGGATTTCCAACACTGCTCAACGATGACCCGCTTAGCTTGGTTTCAGTTGATTCCATTCGGTTCAGCCGTAAACCAAAGCCCATTGACATGAACATTCTGAAGAAAGCGATTTTTAAAACATTGAGGGACAAACTGGAGTTGGAAGTAAGATTTTTAATTTTCTGTATATTAGAATTTTTGTGAATACATTAGATTTGCTATTTGCTATATTGTTTGTTTTATTTAAATAAAAGACGAATGGCCAGCCAATAAGTATACAGGAGACCAAAATTGACCTGGCCGACCTAATCTACCATGTTCTCAAAATATTGGATCCTCGAACGGAGAAGCTCTTGTCTGTTCCCATTTTTATAGTAGCGTTGATGCATGTGGTGGCAGATAAGCGATTGTTCGTAGTTTACGATGACCAAACTGAACCTGAGGCGCCTACAGTCGTTTGCAGGGGAAAGGACTTCAACCATTACAATTTTATACCTTTACCAACTGGAAATGAACTGTATTGAACCATACATGTCGAAGTCAGTTGTTAGTGGGGTTGGGAAATATTAACTGTGAATGGCCGTTGCAGGAAGTGCAAGTGTACAAAAATGTGAACGAACAAATTAAACTACCTATTAATAGGTATATACTATACTTTTTTGTTTTAGAATTTTGATTATAGAATATGAAGTAGGGTTAAAATTAAAATGTATGTAAATTATTCTCTTACATGAAATTGAACAAAATTAGGTTGTTCCTTGTACAGTATAACCGTTGCAATAAAACAAAAAATAAGTGCACTTGAAGTTGAATAATGGGTAAGGGAGTGATCAATTCAATTTATGATATGCTAATTATTTTGTGGATGGACTATATATCATCATGATGTTGTTGTATGTAATTATATGTATTATTTATTAATAAACCCTTATCACAAATGGAGAAATGAACGAGAAATTGTAAATCAGGGTACATTTTTATTCGTATGACATAGCGTTTGTTTTAAACATTTGAATGTTACGTTTGATGAAAAATAATAAAATAAAAGTTTGAGTAAAAATTAAGTTTAAAGTAAAAGTTACTATACGGCAACTTTTGGCTGCTGGGGTAAAAGCAAGCCGAATCTTTTCTTAATGATTATCCTCTCCCGAGAATACTGATCTTCGGGGGAGAAACGCGCTGGATGTGCGGACAAGGTTGGCTCTCCCTTGGGATCTTCCTTCTACAAGACACAAACAGTAAAGAATTCCACATTGTTACGATAAAAATACTCGACACAAACAGTTAACTGCACACACTTTGCATTGTCATTTACCTTGAGGGTGTAAACCCGGTCTCCATTTTCATTCAGGTAGTACATTAAATGCATCTTTAATGTTGAGTTGAGGTCGAGGTCAACAACGAAGGGGTCGCCTTATATTATCTAGAAATCAAAATAAAATGAAAAATTTGAATTTCAAAATGTTTATCGCCACTTGCCACCTTACCAATGCGAATGGTTTAGCTACATATATAAACATTTAATTTAATTTATTAGTAAAGCAGAATTAACAGACGGTAATTACGGTAAAATTAGTACGAACAACGAAATTAAGAAGTTAATTACCTATTTCCGGTTTTAAAAAGATTTCAGTTTCTTCAGTTTGTTGGGGTCAGTTCAGTAGAGTGAAGCAAAGTGAGCTGCACATGGACCAAAAACAATGTTTTTCAACGCAAGAAGCAAAGCAAAAGTGTTTGACTTTAGTTCAACTTTTGTTTGGGGGAACGTGAACCTTTTGAAGTAATAATGAATGTCTCCTTTCATGTCATACTCATAGATCTCATCATCTCATCTCTTCGTGTGTTTGTCCAGCAACTTCCCAATTTTGCGTCGTCTTCTGTCTGCTCTTTGAACACTGAACTTTATCTGGCTGGAACACTACAGCAGTACGTAAACACGAATTATCATCTCGTTTTGTTTATGTTTGCTCCAAACCATCATTTCCATCTGAAAGAAAGCCGTGTGTTTCACTGACACTACTATCAAACGTATCAACTATCGATTTGCAAAAATAAATGTAAGTTCATATTTAGTTTTGCAGTTTTGCAGTTTAATTTCAATTTTATTCATGGTTGGTTGTTGATTTACGTCATGCCAAAATTAAGAAAGATTCGACTGGACTTTTGGTTTATGCTTGATGTCTCAGTTCTTTAATTTGATAATTTTGTGTTCTCTTTTGATTTAGTGGCACGAGTGGGAAAAACACCAGCAGGAAGATGTGATGGAAGTGGAGATGGACAGAATCCAAATTTAATAGACACGTCACATCAACATCACGGGATTTTGATTCCTTTGGTGAAAAACTTTGTTTTCCCTTTCATTATGGTCCACTACTTCAAAAAAGGCGTGATCTTGGTTTCAGGTAAGAATTTAATTTCATTCCTTTCACACTCGTCTTAATGCAAAAATGTTTTGGGGCATTAAAAAATACTACCATGCTGCTGTGAAATTGAAGTCGACAAGGGCCAGTGAGAGTAAACCAGGCGTGTGATTTGATGAGTCAATTTATCTCTGTGTGTGCAACTTTGTTTCGTAATCGTAATTTACTCAGTGCGGCAAGCCAAGCCATGATTCATGAATTGAATTGAGTCGTAGTGAATGTTGACAACGAAGATCGCCTGTAATGTGGCCAATCAGTCAGTCAATGTTGTTATCAGCCTTATTGTAAGTAGTTATCTCTGAAGAGAGTGAATTAGATAATAAGCGGAAAAGCAAATAATGGTGATTGCCTGACCATTAACTAAGTTAATTCTATCCTTTGCCTATTTTCATAATGAGCTTAAGTTGAGCACCGAGATTATATCACTTTCCTTGTAGTCAATGTCGTCCGTTTTCGCCGTGTAAAATAAGTAATGAAATTCAGTTATTTGTTGATGGCGATAACATAAACAACGCATGTTCATAATTAGTATGTGTTAAGGTATTTAAGACAGTGTTAAAGAAGACTCTAGTTTTGTTAGGGAAAGGCAGGTGGTGAAGTGCAAACAATTCCAGTTTCAGGTGATATTTTTGGAAAACAGGTTGAATAGCCATACGATTTGACGGTCAAATTTTGACCATAAAAGGTAATTCTATTGTGCTACAGAATTCCTAAATTGCCTCATCAGGAGACGTGTGTCCAATGAACTGAGTTTATCCTCCAACTAAAAGTGCAGTTGAGTTGCTAAATTACATTTTACATAATTCAAAATGTCACTTCATAGACAAAAATTTGCGTGCTGAGCCATCTCTTTTCTATTTTAATTGGACACGTGTTCTTGGAGGAATATGCAACCTCAGTCAAAATTTAATTTGGGCTCTGCTTCATTATTAACATTTTTGGTTTGGAGCATTTTTAATGCTTTTAATTGTGTCGTGTAAAATAATATTTAAAGCTTGCATTATTCAAAGCAATGGATTCAGCGATAAAAATCATATATATTGTTTATATTTATAATTCACAATTATATTTAACAATTCCGCAATTAGGATATTCATTCACTTCTATACAACACGATAAGAATTTGATGATAACAAATGCAATTGCACAATGTTGATTAAGTATGACTGGAGCCGGGGATTTAATAGCAATGTTGTGAAACTGGTTTAAAACATAATTACTGCGCTTTAATATAATGATGACATCACCGGACGGAATCATAGATAGCTGAAACGTGAAATGTAAAGTGATTTGATTAGAATTTAGCATCTCTCATGGCATTGTAAGCAAACGAGGAAAAGTGGGACAAGTGAACAAGAACAAAGATCGTTGCTTGTAGTATGCCGCATTCTATACATCACTGACTAAGTTAGTCAGACTAACCTATATAATTTGCGAATTTTAGCTGTCGAATAAAATTGATATGGAATGAAAAAATCATGTATTGAAATATCACTTTCTTCGAGTGTTGATACATTTTATTTAGTTTTAATTTCAATCTACATTAATTGAGACTGTGTTAGGATTAGCTCTCTGGTCACAGGTACAGGCGCTTGGCACTAGTAACTTACTAGTAGTAAGTACTAGGATTAAACTAAACTTTACGTGTACGTTTTATTTTCATGTGTGTTGTCGTTGTGTAGTTTAAGTAGTATTTTAACGGTTTGCCCTCTGAGCCTACGTCAAGCAACATTTTTTAGAAAGAATCCCAGCGTGGAGTAAACACTTAAAATGATAAATTATCATATTAAATTATTATTCTCTTGATATTCTTATTGGCAATTCATTCATTATTAATTCGATTTTTGATTGCGCATTATTTGATTTGATTACTGTCATTTCCCTCTCTATTTTTCCCCTACTGCGTCTTTCTAACTATCTGGAATTTTTGAGGTTTTCATGTCGGCGTATTGCATGCAGGGAAGTTTCCTCCATACATTATAATTGGAAATGAGCAGGA
Organism: Cyphoderus albinus; assembly: GCA_021029165.1. Classification (NCBI taxonomy): domain Eukaryota; kingdom Metazoa; phylum Arthropoda; class Collembola; order Entomobryomorpha; family Paronellidae; genus Cyphoderus; species Cyphoderus albinus. Next base: position 22,117 of record VYYJ01000136.1, on the reverse strand, counting down.
ACGAAAAGGTTTCATTATTTTCTTGAAGAAAAGAAATCGGAGGAAAAGACTGAAAGACTTAGCCTTGAAATGTTTTTACTGACGAATTTATATCATGAGAAAGAGAAAAAGATAAGCGTAATTTTGCACATGCAGAATGAAGCCAGTTGAAGAAGACAAATGACAGTGACTGGACAGTGCAATTATATACGATGTGACGATGAGGTGTTCGCGAACCCAATAAAAAGGCACATTTTTTTAGATTTACGACTTTCACTTCGCCATCATCACGTTACCACCCGCTAGCGTGCCACCGACGACATTAAAAAGTGTTGGAGCAGATCATTGATCATGGCGGTACCGGTGGTGGTGGTGTGTGCCATAGCGTGAGAAATATTTCTTTTACGATAGTTGATCCAATGCAGTCACCTAGAGCCCCACAAGCTATGCTTTCGTGATCAAAGAATTGATTCGTGTCATCTTGTTCCTGGAACGGAAAATAAGAATAAAAGAAATTGCTTAAAGTTATTATCATTCAGCTCGTTCGACTCAACTCAGAACACTGCTCAAGCCTGCTCCAGTTTTTTCTAAAATGCACACGATGAGAGAAGAAAGTCACGGTCGAATTTGTATCATGTCATGTCATCGCCATCGCCGTGGTTTGATGCATGCAGATTTTAGTAGTCATCAGCATGGCACGAGAAATTAATAGAAAGGAGAATATTTATATGTACATTTATAATCACCTCTAATGTCTGATAATGCAAGGGACGATGATTAACTTAACGTCTACATTTCAATATTGTTATTGCCTACTGCACCTCAGTGATGGCAGACTCAGGTTCAGGTGTTCTGCATGGCACGGCACGAGATGTAGAGCTTGGCTTGGAACTGATTACTTTTTCACTCTCTTTTCGTGTCCAAGGTATAAAATCAAGTTCACAACATGAAATTGCTCTTTATTTGCATCGATATTATCTTTTTGCAAGTTTGGCGGAAAAATTGAGGGGGAACATCTCCAAAGTCACTTTAGCCGTTTCGTTAGTTAGAAACACATTTATCGAGTATCGACCAGTGCTGGTTACAGATTTGCTCCTTTTTATTCATTGGTTTTATTAATGGTGTAGAGGAAAGAGGAAACGGTCTAATCAATTTTTCTCTTGTTTGTTTTATACTTTCTGTTTGAAGGAAGAAGGTGGAACTGGAAGAAAAACAAAGCGTGCGTTTGATTAGTCTTGGAGCGTCATTTGATGAAGTAAGTTCGGGCAAGCATCAAAGTTCTTCGTTTATTGCCACAAGGTACAAAAATGGATGCAGGAGAAGTGGAAGTGGACGGGGTCGCGGAGGAGGGAAATAAGAACGGGGTCGTAGGACATTGTCGATATGAATTGGATTTAAGGCGGCGGGGAAGCCATCGTCAAAATGGAGTTATTCAGCCATTGCTTACAGGTAATGCAAAATTATTTTTTAAACAAATATTAAAGAGCATGATGAATATTAATTTTTGTACTTGTATTTAATATTCTATTAGATTTGTATCAAATTACGATGGCATATGCGTATTGGAAGGCGGATAAAACAAAAGACACGGCAGTTTTTGATTTATTCTTTCGGAAGAATCCGTTTCATGGAGAATTTACGATATTTGCTGGGCTGGAGGAAGTGTTGAAGTTTCTGGACAATTTCCATTACTCCGACAGTGGTAAGCAAATGCACCAAAAATAAAAGTTTGTATAAGGTTTATTACAGTCAACAGAAGATTCACGATGAATGCTTTTCCTCAGACATTGAGTACCTTCGTGATACCCTTCCGAAGTCAGTACAACCTGCCTTCTATGATTTTCTGAAGAACCTGACCGCGGATGATATCACTGTTCATGCAATAGACGAAGGTTGCATAGTCTTTCCTCGGGTTCCCCTCATCCGAATTGAGGGTCCTCTGATTGTTGCCCAGCTTCTGGAAACTACGCTCCTTACGCTGGTCAACTATGCGAGTCTGGTCGCTACTAACGCCGCCCGCTACAGAATCGCCGCGGGACATAACGTTCAACTTTTGGAGTTTGGCTTAAGAAGAGCTCAGGGTCCGGACGGAGGTCTCTCTGCTTCAAAGTATGCGTACCTGGGAGGATTCGACGGAACCAGCAATGTTTTGGCTGGAAAGTTGTACAAGATTCCTGTAAAGGGAACTCATGCTCATGCGTATATTTCCAGCTTTTCCGATTGCACCGAATTGACGAAAAGGGTAAAACTACAAAATTAGTTCATTTTTAAACATCCCCAAAGATATTAAAGTATCCTTTGCTTTTAAATAACGGTGCAATGTTAATGCTACAGATCATGAAGCACAACGAAACGGGCGAAGAGGTGGATTTCATCGAATTATGTCGCAAGTGGAAAGAGAAACTCACTCCAGACTTGGACGTTATCCGTGAAGAGTCTAGTGACGGCGAACTGGCAGCTTTTGCATCTTACGCTTTGGCATTTCCGGATTCGTTCATTGCCTTAGTCGACACGTACGATACGAAGAGGTAGACATTTGTATGTCCTGTCCCAAACTCCTCTCCTGTTTTTGTTTAATTAGTATCAACTGTTTTACTTGCTTTGTTTTATACTCCAACATTGTTTGGCAGTTGAGTGAACTTTTAATGTATTGTAGTCGTGATTGTATTTTTTCATCAGCGTTCCATTGGTGTGTTTCTCCGCCTTCTTTCCTGCTCACTCTCACTGTAGATTTCTGTGTGACTCCAGAGAGAATCGAATTTGCGTGTATTTAGAGCTAACACGCTCAAATTCAATCTTTAACCTACACCTTTTCAAATCTTTGTCTTATTCCGAATAACGTTTTTTACCTAGTTTTGTAATGTGTTTATGTACATTATTCTCCCTCTTTGGGAACACGGACGAAATCTGTTTCAAAATATGAATTGAAGGTTGTTTGATTTTTCGATGATTTTTGAAAAAGGCTTGTTTTTCTAATCGTTATTGTTTTTGATGTATTCGACGTAGGAGTGGACTTCTGAATTTCTGTGCAGTGGCAATGGCACTCGATGAAATGGGTTATCAACCTCAAGGTATCCGTATTGACAGCGGGGATCTGGCGTACCTTTCCACATTAGCTAGGCACAGATTTGAGCAGATCGCTGAAAAGTAGGGAAAACAGTAATTTAACATACAAATTGAATGATAGAGGAAATATGCAAAACTGTAATTAACTGATTTTGTAAATGTGATACAGATTTGAAATGCCGTGGTTTCGCGACCTCACAATAGTCGCCTCGAACGATATCAACGAGGAGACAATTTGGTCATTAAATGAACAAGGTCACAAAATTAATTGCTTCGGTATTGGAACTCATCTGGTCACATGTCAGCGACAACCAGCATTGGGCTGTGTCTACAAGTTGGTGGAGATTAATGACACCCCAAAGATCAAGTTGAGCGAGGACGTGGAGAAGGTGACCATGCCCGGAAAAAAGGATGCCTATAGACTCTTTGGTGAGGATGGTCATGCACTCATTGACCTGCTCGTACAGACGGGTGAAGAGCCTCCACAGGAAACTTCAAAAGTGTTATGTCGCCACCCATTTCAAGAGTCGAAGCGGGCGTGGGTAAAGCCACAGCGAGTGGAGTCACTTTATCACGTTTATTGGAAGGACGGAAAAATTTGCCAGAAACTTCCGCAACTCAAGGACATTCGTCAAAGGGTGACCGATTCGCTGAAAACGATAAGGCAAGATCACAAGAGGAACCTGAACCCAACGCCTTACAAAGTAGCCGTGAGTGGACGTCTCTACGATTTCATTCACAGATTGTGGCTGGAGAACGCGCCGATTGGGTAAGCTATTTACAATTACAATGAAAAGATCATTGTCGTTTAATGTATTTTGATTTAATTGATATTTATTTTAATTTGATTTATATTTTAGCGAACTCTCTTGACACTAGAGAGATAAGGTGCAATCCAAATTTTTGTACCAAAGCATAAACCAATGGGCATTGTTTAGTTTTTATGGTTGATGTTTAGACGAGCTATTAAGTTATTTTACTAGAAACTTTAATTTAAAATCTTTAAGGCAGTTAAGCAATCGAATATTCTAAAATATAAAATAACAAATGCAGTGGATGTGCAGATAAAAACGTTCATCATCGATGTCAATCAATCAACTATTTATAAATGTTAAAACAAAAAATGAATTTGGGAAAGACAAAAATATAAATTCTTGTCAATTTAATTTATTGTGGTAGTTTTCTTGACAAGTTTATGAAATAAAGTGGTTTGCCCATGGATTTGTTGCTCCAATAAAGAGTTATTCGAGCAACTTTATGGTTGTTAATAAATTTATAAATGGCGGTGCCATTATCTATCTAAATTGTAAAGTTTTATCACAAAACGTCTCGCCGGATTGAACCACTTTTTATAAATCTTCTTGGGCACATGAAAAGGATTTTGTTCAAACAAATCAAGAAATATTTTGTTCAATAGAACATTCGGATTTAAATAAATTAATAAAATTAATACATAATATGTGATAAACGTCATATAAGATGCCCTGTTTAAGTACTTACAATAAAGAAAATTAAATTATTATCAAAAATGTCCTACCGTGTTTTCTGCTAGTCCTATTAAGCAGTCCAAAACTAACACATGAATAAATAAAAAGAAAAAACATAAATACTATATGGGAAACTTTGTACGCAGCAAATTTTTCCTCTTAATAAAAAACCCAACTTCGCTTTTTGCTAATTATAATTTGGCAGTTGATTCTTTCAAAGTTATATCGTGTAGTATTGCAATAATCACTAATTTTGACTTTAAGTATAAATAATTATATTCCATCCTTATCAAGGGTATTTTTTATTGTTAGCTCAAGAAAAATAGCTGTGGTAAACTGGTAAGGCGTTTAGGAAGTTGAAGAGAGTGATTAGATAAATTCAGTTGCTCCGATTCTGACAAAGTTTCTTTTCTTGTATACATTTTTGTAGTTCCATATAGAATGAAGATGATAATAATAATAAGTTTATTATAATGTCGCATTAGAAGAGATAAAATATTTTTATGATATGAGTTTTGTGTAGTTAAATATGTTACTCTTACTTATGTATCTTAAATAAGCATCGTTCGCTGGGAACGTAATCCAAAGAAGGTATTCTTACGTACACTAAATGTTACTTAAACGAATCGCTTTAACTGGAAAACTAAAGATAACAAACATTTATGTAGCGCCATTATTTTTGTGTCAAGAAAATTGAGCATGAGAAAAGATAATTGTAACACGGATTAAAAAATTTAGTGCAATAAAGTAAAATAGTGATGGTCTTAAACAAGTATTATTTGCCGCAAACACTTTTGATTTTTATTGGTTATTTTTCTTCGTCGAGACTATTGCGTCCATTTTTTGTCATCATGACATGTGACATGAATAGAGTATCATATAAATAAAATGAAATGGAGAATGGTGTAGGGTGGAAATCATTGATTAAAATGTCCAAATAATACAGGGTGTCCTATTCTTTTTCGTTACCTCTTTCCAAATCCTGGGAAATTTGCACCAAAAGCGTTCGCGTTCGCATTAGAGCCACTAAAGAAAGGACTGTTGAAGCTGCTGGCTCCGGCGTTCGCGGCCGAGAAACCACCTCCTCCTCCTTGTCTTTGATTTTGTGCGTTGCTGTTGGCGAAGGACATTTGGTTGCCTCCAATGTCACTGTTGAATGCAGAGGAGGAAGAGGAGGATGAGCCTCGAGGTCCTATTTCGAACGTTTCCGACATTGCGAAGCTGTTATCAAATCCAGGTCCGTCGAAGGCGTTCGCGGCGGCGAACGATGCGACGATTGTGCCATCCGGCTTCTGTCTTATGTTCACTTGTCGTGGCTCCCTCTATATTAAAATCAAATTTTGCATATGAATGTAAAAATAATGCGAACTCTGACCTTATCAATTTCTCACTTTGAACAAATAATAGAAGTGATGCAACTTACGGCTACTGGAGTAGCAGTAGCTGTCCCTATGAAAATAATTCCTATAATACACAGAATTATGGCGGAAAGGGGCTTAGTTGTTCCTCCCATATTAAGAGTAAGAGTATAAGATTTTATGAGTATTTTATTATGCAATTATGGATTCAATCAATCAATCAAATTGGAATTTGTACTTTTTGTTTTAATTATAGTTTAAAACTATTTTGCGTTTCTTTTGAAACTTGTCAAAATAAAAGTAAAGTCTTTTAAAACACTATAAAGCTGTGCGTGTTAGGTGGACCAGTAATGAAGCTGAAGTGATGTGAAGAGATTTAAGTATGTTTCTATAAATCTTCTAAACATAAGTACCTACCCTAAAGAAATATTATTCCAAATATATGTAAATAATCCATGGCCGCTCGAACTCCAACGAAGTTCATTTTAAGTTTCTTGGATTTCCCTCAAAGGCTCCTTTGTAAAGCACAGCTTATAGAAATGTACATGAACATAAAATAGTAAAATGCATTTTTCTCCTCGAAGACAAAAAAATCTGAATATGTAGAAACAGATTTCTAGCAACCACTTAATGACTTAATCTGCATCCATTTACCTCTTCAGAAGTTCGTTCACTCGTCTAGCCTAGCCTAAAAACGATAAAATTGTCGATTAGTCTAAAATTAAAACTGAAAATCCCAAGATAAAATTTTTCTGCATTTCTTTTGTAATTAAGTTAAACAAGTACAAGTTCATTTGGTATTTACTAAACGCATAAAATGTAAATGCTATTAAACTAACTTATCAAACAAGTTTTGAAATTTACATGTCCTCTGTTTAACCATATTTTTTTCAATTTCTTGGCTGTCCAGCGAAAATGTGTCCATACTTCTTATTGATGGCTTCTTTTCCTGTCTTAAATAAACAAAGAATTTCCTAATGAATCTCAAATGACACATAAAATGAGTTTATCTTCGTTATGTGGAAATTCCTCAGAAACTTGCTTCTTTTAAATGGTTATTCTAAAGTTTATCTACACATAAGTTCTCATGAAGAGTTCGCACATGTTTGCTAATTTATGTCTGTCCAAGCCCTCATATCCGAAATGAGGTAAGCTATATTAAATTGATACATACGGCAATATGTAAATGTAAAATGCACGAAACATGAATAAATGTATGAATGCATTTCACAATTTTTTACTGAAGACTTTTTTATTTCATTAAGTTTTGCCGTAAGATTGCCAGTTACCAGAAATATAATATAACAGTAAACTCAGTAAAAAACAAAACGGTAATTATCATCTCAATTTTTCTTCGCTTCCCATCATCATTCCATTCATAACCATTATCGCTGCTGGGAAATTGCAAATAATATTATTTCATGCTCAAAATGAGGTAAACAAACATACCTAATAAAAATTGTTCATTGTATAAATTGTATTGTGTGGAGTGAATGACTCATCCGGTTTACAGCATCAGTAATGCAAAAAATATCGCATTCTATTTTACATGAAATATTACGCCAACAAAATGAAACATACACAACACACCTGCCTAATGTCCATCATTTTTGTTATGCAGCGGAATGATAAAATTGAGTTATGAATATGATGAAAATATATGTATAACCTTGTAAAAAAACTTTTCCAGATTTTTTTTTAGAATTTTGATTTCCAGCCACCTTAAAGATAACTAACCGAAATAATTGAATAAATCAGTATAATTGTCTTCATTCATTATAATAAATAATTAAAATTAAAATGAGACGAAGAAGATGATGAAAAGTGTAAAAATCAGTGTAATATTCGTAGCCCTATTATACATCTTAAGAGCTAGCAGTAAGGTACATGTTATAATGGTAGTGGTACCTAATCGTAATGTGCCTCCTCTGGTGCAATTCCAGTTAGCATCAAACCTCACGGTAAACAACGAATAGATATTAATATATGATAAACATTATCTTGTTTGCTTTACGATGTTAGTGAGTACAATAGCCACCATAATAATCATCTTCGTTTTGCCTACGCAGTTAGTGCGTAGATGGAGATAGATAGTTTTGCGTGCGTGAATGACTTCTCACATCTTTTCAATCTTTCCTCGTCCTCTTTGATTTCTTGGAAATTCGATTGAAGAGTTACGGTTGCAGAGGAAAATGCTGAGTTTATTCTGTCCAGTGTTTGCAAAGTACACAGGAGATGAAGATGAGAATCTGATGATTGGTCAGAAAGAGAATTGTAAAAAAGCAAGAAACCGGTAGCATTAAGAAATTCCATACTCCTACCTGCTGCTATTTATAGATGTCTGGCCAGAGTTTATTACATTTACATATAACAACCATGCACATAATTTTGGATATGTTTAATTAGCTGTGTATTTTATCCCTCCTGTCTGAGTTCTTGTAGCGAAATGGGATGTAGCATACGTACACTGTGAAGGAAGATAGTCACATCACTCCTCTTTAGCTGAAAACAAAAAAGGTTAAAAAAGTAACGGAAGCTAATGAAAGAAAGACTTGGACAAACAATCGTCCACATTCACCAAGAAACTGTAACATACGAATATAATATACAGCAGAATATAATAGAAATGTATACTTAAATGACTCGACGAGTTAATTTCACGCTCCTGAATTGGCTACAGGGTATTTATTGCATTGCAGTTAGGTTGCAAGAAGGAGGCATATTTAATGACCTTCACGGCCATACCTACCACATACATTTTAGTTTATCTGTCGATTCTCTCTGTGTGTACACAGTAATAAGAAAACAATTTTCGTCTACAAATACTGACTTCGTCAAGACATGGTAAGCAAAAGCAATGTAACATTTCTTGAATAAGTATTTTTTACTTCATTACACATTGTAACAAAGAATGCAGCAGCTACGGTAATTGCTGCATATAATAATTTATGGAAGGAAGAGCATATATGATAATATTATTATAATCACTTAACTGAGGTACGTGAAATAAAATAAAATTTCTGATTCCGTATATCTCAATGAAAAAGGTAAATGTGCATCCAGTAAATGGATTTTATATTAGAGTGAATCAAAAATTAATGATGGTGCAGCAAAGCAGTATTGCATCGCCCACCTACCGCCGTCTCAATTCTCAATCTTTCTTCTTTGTGGAGTTAGTGGATGTTGGAAGAAGAGAATGAAAAATGTATTCTTGCTTCTTTTTTGTCTCACGTAGTAAACTCAAAAATGGAATCTTGTGGAAGCTTTTCCTTGTTCCGGATATATAGAAAAAAACTTATACTACGCATATAACAATAAGTTGGTGAATAAAGAAGTAAGGAGATTTTCTTATTGCATAAACCGATAACTTTGCTTGTTTTTCCATATTTCGCAACTTTATTTTATGAAGCTTTCTAAGTCTGCTCATTCAATCAGTCAGCAATTTTCTGACAAAATGGAAAGACGATGAAAAGAGGCATTCTGATACAGTTCATTTTGATTTTTGTAAAATGGAATTTGCGTAATTCAAATTGCTGGTTCTGAACCCCAAAAAATAATAAAAACAAAGTGGCGAAAGTGGCATCAATAACGATTTCTAATGATGACGTAGTTGGACACGAGCAAGTGTGCACGTTACATTTTTCAACTTTTCAACTTCTCATTACTAATATGAAAATCATCGGCCTTGCATGTGGTCATTGCATCGCCGTATTCGTATTATCGACCAAATATAAGAAATTATTGAAAATTAGGTGGTTTTGTGTTTTTGTCCGAATAATGTCTTGTCTCACTCTCCCCCTGCATCTTTGTCTACGTCATGTAGGTGATCTATGATGTGATGTCCTGAACCCTGTAATTTCTCTTTTGTTATTCTCAAGAAATTTTTTGTCTCTGTCTCGCTGTACTTTTTTCAAATATACCTTAATGTAGCAAAACAGTAATTCTCATTCTACATTCTATGATCATGATCTTGATTATAATCATAATTGTCCCGCCTGATAATACCAGATTGTGGCCGACTGAAATTCTCCTGCTTGTATTTGTGAAACTTGATTTCTAATAAACAATAGTTGATCTGCTGCAGCCAGCGAAGGGGAAAAAATTGCAAATGCCTAAGCTGCCGCATATTATCAAATTGGCACTGCCCCATTCGAACCTTATAGTTACTTTGTGACGTAATGGTTTAGTTAAAACTGGGATTTTATGTTGCATGTGGCATTTTGTAACGTCACAAAAATTAGCACACAATCGATTGGTAAATGAAACATGATAATAGTGTAAAGATGTCTACGGTGTCTAATTCGATTTTATTTATTGCTTCTCCGAAATTAGCTTTGAATTCCCACCCATTTTCTTCTGAAATGCCTGCTTGTCTGCTTCTTTAGATTGCGTCATCATCGTAATCCGTAGAGTCACCAAAAAAGGCCTGTTGCAAGAGCTCTATAAAAAAATCTTCCTGCACACTGAAGAGTTTAGAATTTATGGTTCACAAAAATTCCAAAATGTCAAAGTGGAAGCAAAAAAAATATTAAACTATCTCATTCATTAAACCTGATGATGAGTTGGGAATTCCCACGAAATAAGGAACTAATCATTTTGTGTCGCCCAGGCCAAAAGCGCGTTTATTACAGCCGGTCAATTCCTTCTCTGTCAAATCAAAAACGTCTTTGCCATATTCAAGCCTCTCACGCATTTATCCTTCCAAAACTAGTAAATTCCGATTCCCATTCACCTACACATCAAACAGCTCCTTCAGGTTAATAAATATGAAAGTAGCAAAATTACGAAGTACCACGTGGAATGAAAAAGAAGCCTGCAGCATTTATTTACCTGACACAGGAACAACAAAAAGGGCAAATGCTTTGCAAAGCGATACTTTTGTTTAGACAGTCTCCTTATCATCGACATCATCATCATCTTTATCCTTATCTTTTGTTATAATTCCTTTGATTCATACATTTATCTACTGTAACAACAAATGAGTTTAGACAAAGTACCTAGAGTTTACCTTTAAGTGTTTATTTTTCTTTTGCAATACAATTGCAATCTTGAACTTGACCACTTGGCTTGGCCATGATTGATACAATGTTCATCATCATCATCATGATCAAATTTTCGCTCGTGGCTGTCTTCTCTGCACTTGCAAAGTGTTTCTCATCATCACCGTCTTTATTTACAATCATAACATTTTTAATACGCCAAACAAAACTATGTACTTCGTACATATTTTCATTCTCACATCTTATTATGCAAATGCCCAAAGATTCCAGTATTACTCATATGGTAAACCCAAAGGACTTATTTTTTGCTGAGACTAAAGTTCCTTCCACGCACGCGATGCAATCTTATCTTAAGTGGAAGTGTCTACTTCGTAAATTCGATGATTTGATAAGAAAATGAGATTTGGACTGTGCAAGCAATATAAAATTTATTTCTATCAATCATGTTACACATTATTATTATATTTTCACCCCTTGCAATTTTTGGCAAACAAAAATCAGAGGCTCAGGTACCACCAAATTGTAATTTGTCATCATCTCGAACCTCGAACCTATGATCTAGTGCAAATGCAAAGAACACGATGCGAATAGTCGTGGCGTGGTCCATAAGAAATGTGATAGTTAAAATGCATGCAAGAGGATTACCGTTTTTTTGCACACACCGCAACAAGACGAAAACAAGCAATAAAAATGGTATGAGTGTCTAATAATCGTCTTCCTATAAAACCACTTGACCATCTCTCTCACCAGCATCAGTTGAGTTTCGCAATCGGTGAGCGCGGATCAGATTAGATTTTCTTTGGTTGTTTCCTTTTTTGCTGATTGTTCAGTTCTCCACTTCAGAATGTCTGCCAGCAAAGTTTGCGGTTTCTTTGTGTTCGTCGCTTTTGTGGCCACGATGGTGCTCGCCATGCCCCAGTATGGGAGACCCAGAGGGGCACGTTACCACGGAGGGTTTGGAGGTCCTGGGTTTTATCCGGGAGGTGGCTTCGGAGGTGGATTTCATCCAGGAGGTGGTTTCCATAATGGAGGTGGTTTTCATAATGGAGGAGGTTTCGGGGGTCCTGGATTTTACCCAGGAGGACATGGCGGAGGATTTTACCCCGGAGGTGGTTTTGGAGGACCGGGACAATCTGCATCCAGCGCTGCTGCTGCTGCAAGCAATGGCGGAGGTGCGTTAGATTAACAAAGTTGAAAAGTTGATATGAAAAATGGAAGGGTTTAATTTTTTTCATAAAATACTTTCAGGTTTCTACGGTGGTCCATCATCATCTAGTGCGTCGGCTGCCGCAAGCTCCAGTGGAGGTCACGGTTTCTTTGGTGGCGGTGGCGGTGCTTCCTCTGCTGCTGCTGCTGCATCATCCGGTTAAACGATAAAGGTGGAGATTGCAAAGGAAAACAGTTACCTGACCTGCTTAATGTATCACAAAACATTTTTTAATTTCAGCCTTTGTTGAAGCAATTTAGTTTACTTTGAGTTTCGTTTGAGTTGTTTTGAATATTGCGACATTGCGAGGGTAAAGTGTGATCTCGATTTGTTATCTTTTAGATTAGCTAGTTTGTATTGCATGTGTCGCTTGAAAATGCTCCGATGCTTGTATTAAAGGAGCATGATGGATTTGATAAAAAGAAAGTCGCATTACCCCAATATTTAGACGATGTTAGACAATTGTACCACTTTATTTTGTAGGACCAACAAAGAGTGCACGAATGCACTGCATTGATTGATATTGTCTTGTTCACCTTAATTATTGTTATTTTTAATGTTCTTATTTATTTTGTACCCATTATTAATGTAATTGATTATGGTATGAGAATCAGTTTATTATTGTATTCAGAAACGGCCATTTTCTGTTCTGAAAATAAAAATCCCACTTCAGAACTTCTAATATTCATGACATCAAATAGACACAAAAAGTGTCAACGTTGCTTTTATTCTTGGAGCTTTAAAACTCTTTCCATAGACTGCAAAGGGAGCATCTAACGAATATTATTCACATTCATTAACTTGAACGCCTACTTTAACTTAAAGTCTAAATCGATTATTTCCGCACATCACGGCATTTAATAATCCTGATAAATTGTTTAATTAATTACTTTAGAACCAGTGTGAAATTCATTGTTTAAGCAGTAGATTTACATAATATTCATAAACAGCCCACACCACAAAGAAAATTATGTTAATGTTCAGAAAAAAAAGATGTAACATGAGATGAGTGAGTCATTGTTAAACCTCAATCACTGGAAAACTGGAATTTATCCAGTTGCGTGTTAACAAAAAGTTCACGGACGTTTTACTCGCTTGCTTGCTCGAGAATCGAGAAAGAAAAATGGAAAGTTTCAAGGAAACGCATAAACATGTCAGGTAACATGAGGCAACATTAGCATTTAGCACGCAAAAAATAATCCCAGTCATGCAATTTCTTATTTATTGCGGGAGATGCAAGACGGTTACATCATGAAAATTGCACTTGTGAAATAATACCATAATACCCTTTAGTTATGCAAATTGAAGATCATGACCGGCACAGAGCACTTGATTAACACACTTAATCCGATTATCATACTTTTCACGCTTAAATCATTCTTAAGCCTATAATTTGAAGACGTCTGTAGATAATTTCTGTTTCTAGACGAGGGATTCTTAGAACGAGAGAGAAAATGTTTCGGGAGAATGTTTTGATCGCTCTTTCGATCTTCGTGATTCTTCTCATTCTCTCCTACGTCATGATCATGGTTACATTTATGCAAATCGCGGATATGGAGGACAGATTTACCGCGGTTGGACAACTACGATTGAGACGATTACACAAAGAGTCCAACCTCGGGGTGGAGACAGGAATAGAACCAGGGTCTGAGCCAAATGAGCCAAACGATAATAACGAATTCAAAATAACCCAAGATGACGAAATTGGGAATAATGATATTAGTTCCATTTTCCAACTCCCTCTGAGGCTATTACATCAGAAATCTTTTGTAGCAAGTGAAGAGGTAAAAACAAAGAAAGATGTCGAAGATTTCTTAAAGGACCCTCCTGCTGGAAGCATGTTTGACATTCCGAACTATGTTGAGGACGACCCGGTTTCAACCGAGGACTCGGTCAAGATTTCTTACACTGTAATTAAACGAATGATTGACTAAAGATTTTGGAGGTGGTCTAGAATTTGAATCCAAGAATTAATTGCACATTACATTGCTTGAAGTATGTTGCCGATGGTAAGCATGTGATCCTGAAGGTGCCTGACTTACCTAGGAGAGAAAATGTAAAGCAGGAAGATGTGATGTCGAAAATTGTGGAGGAAGCGAAGGAGTTTTTCCGACGCCAGAAAGTGAGGGACATTGAGAAAAACATCGCGACCTTCAGTGGAATAGGGGGAATCTCCTTCCACGATTTCTTCGGGGAAAACCACAAGGGTCATTTTTGGGTTCGAAACGATGCCCTCAAACATTTGCTTGAGCAGAGAAATAAAACTGAGTTGACGGAGGTTGGCTGGATTTTAAACAGCACTGAATCAGATTCATTCAAGAAACGGAAATAATTTTTACTGCAGATAGAATTTGTATATTATTAAAATAAATAAATACTTTATTTATTCTGATGACGCATTAATTTAGTAAACTGACACCAGATTACATTAACTATATTATTTAATTCTAATATTTATTTACAATTGAATGTTGATACTCTGAAATTCATAACGATTCCTTAAATTGCCTACAGAAAAAGTAAATAAGTTTTGATTGATAAAAAATTAATACTTTTTGAATGTTTTTTTTTGTAATGAGATAAAATATGATCATGTATGGACCACGTAAAAATATATTAAATATTCTAATTTACTAGTACTACAGCAATCTGCTAAAATTCATCTGAAGCTCTTCCCAAAACGGGCGACTTTCTCGTAAAAATATAATCAACTATACTACATTTACTTGCTAAACACCCACCCAATTTTCTCTAACAATAAAATTCGGAGCTACTGAGTTCATTAATTATCATAATGTTAAAAACTAAGTTTTTTCTGCCGAAAAAAAGTCTAATTCATCTAATTTCGAGCAGATAACTACAAACTATAAAATAACGGTGAGTCGAGAAGCATCAATTAAGATAAAGAATGGACGACGCTCTCGAAATATCAGCCTAACGAGCAGAAGAGGTCAAAGGCAATATCAGGGTATCTTGAGGAGAACACTTTGAATGTATCCTTGTCGGTAAAGACGTCCTTCTTGTTCCTGTAGTTTAAGGAAAAAAGAAAAACAATTTCTCACAGTACCCCGTTTAATAAATTCCATGAAAGTTGTTTTTTTATGTGTTTCTGATAATGATAATTTACATTCGAATCACGTCAAAAGATTTTTCCTTGAGCAACTTGGCGTCATGCACTTCCGCCACCATATACATTTCCAAGGCGTTGCTTAATTCCACCTTGCCGACTAGCTCGTTCTCGCACAGAATTTTCAGAGGTTGAATATCAAATCTGTCTGCAGCCTCAAAAAGATCCATGCATTTGTCATCCAAGTCGGATGACACCT
Source organism: Cyphoderus albinus (assembly GCA_021029165.1). Classification (NCBI taxonomy): domain Eukaryota; kingdom Metazoa; phylum Arthropoda; class Collembola; order Entomobryomorpha; family Paronellidae; genus Cyphoderus; species Cyphoderus albinus. Next base: position 6,694 of record VYYJ01000136.1, on the reverse strand, counting down.
CGCTACAGTAAATGAATCGTAGAAGTTCCTCCAGCACATCCGGTTCCATGTCTTCAATCACCACGCGCCCTTCGTTGTGCTCCTTCATGCCTGCACGAAACATGCCGTTGAAGACATTGCTGCGACAAGAGAGGATGAAGCGGTGAGCTGGAAATTCTTTCCCTTTGCATTCAAGCACCACATCAGAAAGATACTCGGACATGAAGAATTCCGAGCAGTCGACATTCTTGGAGGTCTCTAGGATGGCATGATTCAATGTGGCCACTTGAGAAGATACCACAGCATGGAGACACTGCCCTACTATGAGAAATTTATACCAAAGAAAAAATTTCATCCAAAAAAATAATACTCAAGAAAGCTGTTGTGGATAAAACTTAAATAAAAAACTTACTAGATTCTCGGGCAACCCTGAAAATAATTCGAATGGTGTCAATGGTGTCGTCCCAACTTCGGTCGGTGTTCACCCAAAAGGTGGACCAAAGGAAGCGTGGTGCAGCCACGGTTTCATCGCGTTGGAAATTCAGTGAATGTTGAGATTTCACTTCACCGCCACACAGAAGTAGGAGGTCTGAGTCGTGGACAGTGTAACGATGATGAAGGTCACGCTTTGGAAGAGCCAAAAATGCGTTGATCTGGTTGGCGTAGAGCGAGAATCCCCTGCAGGTTTATAAATAGTATATTCTTTAAATTTTTGAAAAATCATTACCATTTTATATTAGGTCGACGTTAAAACGTACAATAAAGTCATACCATTTGTGATCAGTTTCAGCAAGAAATCCAGTCTTGAACTGGAGACCGTTGAAGTTGAATCCTCCAAAACTGACGTTCTCAATGTTCTTCTGAATTTTACTCCGTGGGGATATGCGAAAGTTCCAGCTAAACTCTTGAACTTCCGGATCAGGAATCTGCATATTAGAGGACGTTTAGCTTAAAAAATACCTAATCAAGTTGGAAATGTGAGTTATAAATTGTGAAATAGTGATTTTGAAGTTTTAAGTTAAATTGACCCCTACGATCACGGCAGATGTGTGGAAAATGTCGTTCTTCAACATGTTAAAGAAAATATTTGGTATAAGAATGGGCTATTGATAGTGAAAGTAATATGTGCAATAAAACTGCTAACTGTAACTGCTCATTAATATTAATTGTCTAAAAATAAAATAATTGGAATGCAGAGAATGTTTAAATCTCCTCGAAGAGTTGTTCCGCTTCGCGTTTTCTTCTCAAGTAGACATCTAGTTGATTTATGATGTCGTGTAAAGCCAACTTCTACCCTCATGAAACTAGTGTCGCGTTGTTCAATTTTGTGAGGTACCTTTAGCTTCTTGTTGCTTATCCAATGTTCTAAATCTTCCACTACTAAAGGCAAATCGTCTTTGTGCCGATGCCTTTTAAACCATTATGGATTAATATGAATGTGATAATGTGAACATGAGCCAGATACGCATATGATGCGCACAGCTTATCAGCATCAGCAAATAACGCATGCATGTAAATGACTTGTGACATTTCGGTCCAGCGAACCATTCGTTCTTCACTATTTGAAACAAAAGAGGATAAATCTCTTTATTTTTAATCTCAACAAAAAGGACCGGTAAAAGCTGCGCTTACATTAGACTCTAGGTTTCAATTACCCAGCGCAGGCTCTTTCTTTTTTTAACACGAAAAAGAAAAAGAAACACTCATTCTATTCACTAGTTCATTACTTTTTATTTACTTGGGTCATTTTTTTGGTAGAATATTTTATGTATAAATATTGCATAGCTGTATTTTTTACGCTACAAAAGAATGCTACAAATTTGAATTTTTTCATGTCCAATAATATTCTACTGTTCTGTTACTGTCTGTGCTAAACTAAACTAATGTAGTTATAGTCATTTTCTCATTACCTTTTTGCTGAGGTATTTTTGAGACAGAAGCTGCTGCCAGTATAAAAAATCTTGATGACAAACATTATTAATACATAAAATATGAACATGAGAAATGGAAAATCACTTAGGCTCTGTAGAAGAGAATGTTTAAAATGTAATTGTAATATGGCGGTTTCTGGTTGATGGTACTAAATAGAACACTAAACTAAACTAAGGATAAGGTAATAACACAAGTTTTGTAACGGTTTAAAATAACGAGAGGAGGTATCACAATTGTCCACATCATTTCCAATTTTCAAAGAACATTTAGCTAACAGAACATACAATACACACAACATTAGACAAACCTAAAACTTGCTCGGCAATCTGAAATCACTCATAACGCTTTCGTTTTCGTACACTTCCACTCTATGAATTGCAGGATAATTTTTCGCCTACACACAGAGTATGAGTATTTTTTGTTGAATCATGCAATTTATGCACGTGTGCCATAATTTAAGTTCATTGTTCTAATTTAATTATGCGGTGCCCGTCTTCCTTGTGTGTAACCAATCCAGCGTTCCGCAGTCGTTTTAAAAATAGGATCTTCATCGAATGTTGCAAACGTCAGGAGCTGATTAACATGCGTCACATGATAATCCATTCGGGCGAGATTCGGGGTCACTCCGGGCACGGTAAAATGCCTAAGATCATACATTGTCCCGCTGCCTGTGTCAAACAACGGCAGCATCACCTTCAATGACTGAATACCTTCCTCGTATAACCTAGCTGCTTTCGTGGAAACGCCTCCCGCAACTTTGATCATTTTCAGGTCGTAGAGTCCAAGAAGAGCGTACATGAACCCATTTAGGACAAAGGAACTGGGTGTGGTGGGATATTCTTCGTACCAAACGTATTTATTTAAAAATTTGGTCCTCACTCCCTTATCAGGTCCGCTCAACTCGAAAATCTGACTGACTGCCCGAATCAGGGCGTTCTTGTACGCGGAACTGTTGCTGAAGTAGTAAGCTCTGGACAAGAGCGACAAGGCGTGTCCCTGACTCATCGCGGAATTCCAGCCGGGTTCCAGCACAGCGGGAAAATCAGAGGAGGAAAATTTTCGCTTCACTGGAATCGGCCAGCCGCCCATTTCATCTTGATGTAGTACAAACCAATCGGCGGCCTGGTAGAATTGAGCCATGTGTTCAGCATTGGAAAGGGTAAGATTGTCCAGGAGAAGTGTCATTCCTGGAGAGATCTCAACAGTGAAAAATTCAATGACTACTTTTGATTTGGCTATCTTCAAATGCGACTTTAGTCCTTTTTTGTTTCCAGCGTCTTTTGAGGGCGCCTTGTAACTGACGCCTTTTTGGGTATCAATATGAATATCGCGAATCAAATGCTGCCACTCGCTCTCAACGCCTCGGCCTAGTCCGTAGAAAATATGCTTTGTGTCTTTTACGTCCATTAAAAAGTCTTGATTGACGTAGTGAAGAAAATAGAGTTTGGAATCACAGCGCACGGTTACGGTTACGTTCAGAGTGCAGGAAGATGCGGGGCAAGAAGTCACCTTCATATCCCAACTCAGGACTAGTTTCTTGATACTTCCAGCGTTTCTACTTCCATCTTGATCCAATCGCAAAGTGAACGCTGCAATTTAAAAAATACAATAATAACAATTATAATATGAGTTATAGCTATTTATAATATAATAATCATTAATCTTGACTTTATCTAATATGCACCTTTAGTAAAGTTGCCCCCAATTTTGTTTTCCATTTGCACGACATTGTTCACAATGACATCGTTGCTGTCCTGCGACAATGAAATGAGGGAGACGGAACTTGGTGTCCAACTGCCCCGAATGTCTTCGCCGTCCTCAATGATCAGTCTGTGAGGTTCGCCCTCGACAAGAAACTTGCTAAAGTGACTCAATCCAAACTGTGCAATTTGAATGGGATAAAAATAGCCCTGACTTGACCACTGTGTTGAGATTGGCACACCGAATTTTCCACTGATGCATTTAACCCTTTCACGCGATTCTACCTGATAATTTTCAAAGTAGGTAAAAACACCTGTCGGATTGTAGCGGCCTTTCGGTCTGATAATTTTTGCCTGACTGTGTAACCAATGAAATGTGTCTGTTTTTTCGTCCAAGTGACCGGAGATTTCGAACTCTTTCTCAATAAAACTAAAAGGAATGAGGACATCCGGTCCGGATGCCTTGCAGGGAATTGTGTAGCGTCCATTGTTGATGTCACAGGAAATATCACGAACTTCTGATTTCTGTGCGGGAAGGTCTCCATTCTCAGGGTCCTTGGGATTTCCCAGTGGTGACTGATCACCCCGCTGAGGTGACACCTCGTGGTATACCTCCATTTCCTTATCATCCATTTCAGGCGAGTTGTCATCTCGGAAATTATAGTCTGCTTTGAATTGGTCCTCTGGTACAGCAGGCTCGTCCCCGGGAGATTTTGCGCGTTTTCCGTCTTCGTTATAAAAATTAGTCCGTTTATTTGATAGCTTGTTAAAGGAATCGCCCCAGTCGTCCGTAAATTGTCCGCCGACGCCACCGAGATTTGGTGCGCCGCGGTAATAATCCATTTCTTTCTCCTGTGGGACAATTATAAATACATCATGCTGGTCATGTCGCTCAACTAAACCACCAACTTTATTTTCATAATATTACATTACTCGAAACTGTCTGTACACAGAGTCGAGTATCGGTGGTCCAATCTCAAGACCCCCCTCTTTGACCAGCGATACTCGAATCTGACGCATCACTGCTTTATTCATTATTTAACATCAATAAGCGACATTAATGAATTTGAAAATCACTTACGAGGAACTGTGAATGAGCCTGGTAGCGATTTCGGGCAACAAAAATGCCCCCGGGATTTTGTTGCTGGCATTGCGAAATAAAGACGAGAATGAGGAGGACGCCAATGCAAATGAGAACCAACAAAATTGTCTTGAGACTGGGAAGTCGGCCCATTCCAAATGCAAATGCGCAGTATTTTCAGTGATGCAGTAATTATTAGTTAAGCGCCACTTTCAGCAGCTACTGGTTTCAGGTATAGAAAATTCGGCTTGTTCCGCATCATCAAAAAAAGTGTATTTATTTTTTAAACTATTATTTATTTTATTTAACTTGTTTGGTTATGTTTCGTTGTTACTTTATTGGGCCGATCGGGCAAGTATAAAAGTAATTTGTATAAAGCGACTTTAAAATTTAAACTTGTGCTTTACAAATCGAAATGGAGAAAGTTGACGTTGAGTGTGCGCGTTCCGCTGTTGCCGCATGTCTCCAGCAGCGAAGAACGACACACTTTCTCCCTTTCGTTGAGGCAACTGGAGCTTCGTCACACTTTCTCGTGCCACTCACGAATTGTCATTTTTGCTTTGTTTGTTACGTTGTCATTCACTCACTCGCAGTGATTAAATTGTCCTTATCTCATATTCTTTGGCTAAGTGAACAAATGAAAGGACATGAGGAGACACTTTCTGCATCATTGTACACAACCGAGTCATGTCGGTCATGTGTTAATTTCGGTAAAACGTGAACACACGACGGTGGAGGCTCCACTGTTTATAGCAGGAACAGGAGCAGAGTAATTTTCGTGGAGTAGTGTAAAGAAGATACGCTCTTATTAGATACGGTCACTTCTGTTCTTGTGTGTGTACATTATTTCAGCCAGTTCCATCAAAGGGGTAAATTGTATCTTCGGTAGGTAGAACAACGATAGTGTGAAGTGAAATGTAAGAGATAGATGCAGATAACAAAGAGCTTGGATAAGAGCAGTAAGTCACTAGAGAGGTAAAGAAATGGTACTCAAGAATAGTATCCAAGCCCAGATCCTAGAATACCAACGCTGCGTATTTTTCAACTTTTTTGTGCACGAGCTTTGGTCGAGATTATGATCCAACAACTTACGAGGTAACGGTTTCAACCTATTCTCTTCGATTGAGCTCATACTTTCATGAAATGAATTATCTTATTGATATAACACTTCAGGAAAAATCCTAGGTTGCAATGCTCACAGGTTTGCAAAAAAATTATAAAACATGATTTTTCAAGTGCAAAATCGAAAAATCCTTATGGCATTTAACATGGGAGAAAGAATCTGACCCTGACCCATCTTCCCCGTATGCCTTTTGTAGGGTGGCGGGAAGAGAAACGTTCCAAAAATCAATAGACAAAGACCACATTTTCATCTGCCTGGGTGGCCTTTCCCGCCACCGTGCGATATGTATACGGGGATGGGTCAGAACGGCGGTATACATGATATGCTGTCCCATATCTGCTGATACTCAAACTTTTCTTGAATACCAACGCTTGCGTACATGTATTCTAACTCTACCTCTCTAATTACTCTACTTACTCAACTGCTCTTATCCAAGCGCTTGTAGAATTACTCGTCTTTTTCTTCCTCACAATTCCACAGAGTCGGCCCGTTAGCTCAGCTGGTTAGAGCGTGGTGCTAATAACGCCAAGGTCGCGGGTTCGATCCCCTCACGGGCCACACTTTTTGCTTCTCTTTTCTTTTGCGTTACTTGATATTTATGTTACATAATTTATGTAATGTGGCTTATGTTTTATTTCTAAGCAGTAATCGGCGCCAACGCTAATTTGAAAACTTCTCTAAAACCTACTTAAGGACTTGTGATGAAGTTTACGAGGTAATGGTAATAATAATTAACTATATTTTTACTACTAACGAGGAAATATTAAAACTTGTTTTTCTAGACTGCCCTTCCCACTTTCTGTGCTAACTACTAACGGTAAAAAACGAAGATTGGCACATGTCGCTGGATGCAGCGGGCCGGCGTTCATGTGCAAAAAT
>VYYJ01000135.1:0-96855 GCA_021029165.1 Cyphoderus albinus | reverse complement strand
CATGTTAGAAATTTTATCCAACAATCCGAGAATTTCCAACTGTAGGTTTTCCCAACCTTCGTACATCTCGCAGAATATTTCAATCGACAGATAGCACGATTCACAACAGAAAACATCTTCCATTTCATTTCCATTTGGACTATTATTTATAACTATGGACTTGTTGTTAATATTACTGTTACTAATGTTAACAAATCTTGAAGCAAGGGTTCGAAATCTTAAACAAAGATCCCTTCTTATTGATGTATCTTGTTTATTCAGGAGATCGAAAAGGTCTAACTTTCTTTCGCAGACGAAACAGCCAATCTCTTCTATAGTTTTCCACGGAGCAATATAACCGGACATCGTTAAATTGCAATGATTAATATCAATAATTTAATGATCAACAATGACTTTTGTATTTCTTGAATGAAGTTACAAAACCGTAAATAAAAAACACATTCCTCAATTGTGGTTTATTCCTTTTTTATTTATTACCAACACGAAATGCCAGAGAAAATTCTATTTTGTAGATTACAGCAGCTGAGCAGGTGCTGGCTGGAGCTGAGCAAGCAAAACTAAACCATAATAAAATCAACATATTTTTTGTTGCTGCAGTTGATTCTCAGCTTTCTGATGATTTCCCCCAAAAAAAATATTTCTTTTATGTTGCTAGATTTCCCCTTATCTTTCCCATGAGTCTAGTAAAAGAATAAATCTACTAACTTTTATTTATATATTCTTTAACCAAGAAGCCAATTAAATAGTCTAACAATTGTCCATAATAGTTGACCAGTGCTCACGTAAGCTGCTCTAAAAATTCATAAGAATAATAAGAAACGTACGTCGTTCACCAGACAGATATCTGATATCTCCTTCATGTAGCACTGTAAACGTAGACCTAGGCACTGTCTTAGAAATTCTAAGTTAGAATAATGTGACTTAAAATTATGAACAAAGAAGATATTGTAAGTTGTAATGTTATTAATAATTTAAAGCCAATTTTGGTTTTTGCAATTTTAAATAAATTGAATCAAACGACTTAACAGTCACATTAAGACTGAAGTTACATAAAATAGAATAAAAGTAAGGTAAGTAAGGTAAGGTAAGTAAGGTAACCAGTTTACTTGTTACTATATTGCCGCTAGAACTTTGGAAAGGGATACTTCCTTTTCTAATTAGGATATCATAAACTGAATTATAACCTAAAAACCATTTCTTATGGAAACCCCATGCTAAAGTAGGGTTATTTCATTTCTGAAGCCCTATAATTTCGACCATAGTGAATTGGCAATTGGCTTCTGTCTCTTGTCGAGTAAAGTTTAACTCTGCTAGTTCTTGCTTTCTTTTCCATCATTACGTTTAACCTGGAAGCGCTACACGCATACAATTTAACAATATCATAAACTGAATTATAACCTAAAAACCATTTCTTATGGAAACATGCTAAAGTAGGGTTATTTCATTTCTGAAGCCCTATAATTTCGACCATATTGGTCCAATGGCTTCAGGATTATTAATCCATTCTCCAGGCCCTGAGGAGTCGATTGATTTGTCACTTAGGCCAATACGTTGAACTGGAGCGACACAAGAGGAAGAATAAGTTTCTCCAAGTCGCGCTTATTATATAAAATTTATTTTTTATTCGCTTAATTTACATTAGTAAAAGTAATAATATGAGGAGATACAGAGATAAATTTCTCTACTACGTTTGACTTATGGGTGCAGTTGTGTATGGGGGCATTAGCCCGAGGTAGCAGTGTGGCCTGGAGCAATAGCCATAGGGAGCAGTTGCCCTAGGGAGCAGTTGCCCTACGGAGCAGTATGGGTTGGGAGCAATATTCCTAAGGGAGCAGTCGGTCCCTGGGAGCAGTGGGCCGGTAACGGCGACGAGACTGCGACTCACTGAGTAACTGAGTGGGTTGCTCTTCATAATTTACTTTATTACCTTCACCTGTTCTCCTGCTACACATTTTATGTCCTTTTTATACGTGTGTGTGCCATCCTCGCCGTGGAGGCAGCCAACGAGCCAAAGCAAGCAAACTGTGAGTAAAATGGCTTTTCCATCCAAATTACACTCCAAAAGTTTTACTCAAGTAAATGTAAATCAGAATCATGTCATTTGTCTAGTAGGTTTATTCATTCGAAAATCTTGTCATTTTAGGCGTTTATAATGTGTACGTGTGTGCATTTTTGCGACTGACTTGAGTTACCTTAAACAAATGAGCATCGGTCAGCAGCAGCGGATACTCTGCAGAGCATAGCTTGTGTAACTAGTAAAAATTAAGCATGTCATCCGCTGTCTTTGCTAAGCACACGATTCCAATTTAACGAACACAAACTCGTACTGGCATATTATGTATTAAGTTCATGTACTCGTACATAAAGTTTAAAAACTAGTTAAGTTGACATAGCGGTCACTTGTTCAGGTAAATAAAAATTATTATATTTAAAAACCATTTCCTGGTTTTGACAAAGCGGTCTTTTATGATACCACCGGCTTACATGTCATTTGCATGACAAACATAACTTGACCAGAAAAATGTCATGCACATAAAAATTATATTTATTAATATAGAACGTATGTAGCTTTATAGGGACAGAGTTACCGATTGATCTGCTCCAATATCTCCTGCAGTCGTTTTAAGTCCTACTTCCATTTAAATAGTTGCCCAAGGAAGGAATTTCCACCTACAAATCACGAAACACAGTAATGATCTTTAATCCTGGAAATTTTATATTTATAGCGTAATAAGAAGACACCGCTTGGCATGTGTGTCCAAACTCACAAAATGAACTTTAATATGGCTTTACGTTTCCTATTTCCTCAAAATCACGAATAGACTTATGTATCGACAGTTTATTCCTTCCACTAATCCCTCCGTGCACTCTTCATGCAAAGCGTTGTTATAATAAAACTGTAATTCGATAGTTTGTAGTCATTAGTCATTTTAAACATAACTCAATGGGAACTCTAAACCTGTTTCGAACAACTAAATACAATACTTGCATACGTTGATGACTTCCCTCTCTTCAAGAAATCTCTCCCTCGCACATCGCAACAAAACGGCAAGAGTGTGGTCTGGTGATTTCCCTTGTTGTCTCTGCTTCCCAGTGTGAACGGAACAGATGTTCGAAACAGCGCCCACCGAAAGAAGTAGCCTTGAGATGGATACAATTTTCAATTTACACACTGCAGCAAAGGAAATTGTAGGCGTAGGGACAAATCTCTCTTTTTTGAAATTCTAAATTATGCATTGTACAAGTGCATTTTACCATTCGGCTACAGCTGCCTCCGCATTATTACCAAACCGCTCTCATGCTTTCCCCCAAGAAGTGGCTAAATCAGGATCAATTTGTGTGGATGTGGAACACTGGGACGACATTCAGACAAAGAAGTCATTCTGAGACTCGTCGGATCCTCATCATCAACAAGAGCATATTACCAATAATAACTGAAAACTCCAGTTATTCGGAACGAAGCCATTTTTACCCCAAATAATATATTCAAACCAACCAATACATTTTTTCCGGAAATTGGATAAGTTCCTCGAGGATTTCTAACAGGGGAAGTGGAGGATCATTTGTTTCCGCTGGTTTTTAAAGAATTATGAGGTTTTCGTGGATTTTCTGTGGCTTTTTATGACGATGATCTGTAAAGAAAACGGGGACCAGCAAGTATTCTCTTTATTCATTCTTTTCCGTTTTCTTCCAAATAAATGGAAAACAGATGGACATAAAAGAAGCAAAATAAAAAATTTCATCCTGTCTGATATTGTAAGAATTCTAAGCTTTACGTTTACACTTGAGGATGACCCATATTCTCATTCTCATTACTATTGAAAACTTATTTTCATTCTTCAAAAATCAATCTGTCTGCGCAGTAAAGACAATAGCTAGATTGGTAATTAATAATTAACAAAGTCATCTACGAAAACATTAGAATAATTCATCCTCTCCTCTATACATAGAGTCCAATTCTTTGTTCTTTGGTACTGTGAATTGCGCAAACAGAGAAATATTTTTTTAAACAAAAGCTTGTACCAATGCCTAAAACAGAGATTCGTTAATGATGTTATTTTTATTATAATACCTGCGGCAGCGATATTACAATGGGCCGAGTAAGCTATATCAATCAGTACATCTGCATATTAAAAATATAAACATTCGTCTCTAAAAAAGTAATGAAGCGTTTTTTGTTGGAGCGGAGGGCAAAAAGAAACGCAGAAAAACTGAACCGACTGGGTGGTTACTTTGGGTTACTTCTAATAATTTGAGAGGAATTTGCAATGAATGATGATGTTCATCGCAGCGCAGCGCCAACAAGTCCTCGTCAAAGTCGGGTCTTTCTTGCTGCATTTCAGGAGCTGCAGAATGCAGAAGCCCTTCTGGTTTTCTGCCGTCCCCGCCCGTTTCAGTTCGATAATTTCTTTGCCACTTCGTTCACTGAAATGTCTATATTATTTCTTCTAGTTATTTTTACACATATTTTATTACTCGAATTTTGATCTGCTTTAATTGCGTCTTTCTATTAATGTAGGATTACTGAAAACATTTTTTCACAGTTTATTTGCAATTTATAGTTACCTATGTACGTGGACTCTTTGATCTCTGCTCTGGCTTACAATATGTGCTGACTCGCTTTTCAGCTATCACTTCAATAAATTGTGAATGTACAATGTGAATAATAATAATAATAATAATACCGAGAACGTCGCTGATGATGATGATGATTTTTATACAAAAAGTGCATCATTCCACTTGTCGAGCTATCCGAATTGATTGACAGCTCCTAGTAAATGATGATGGTGGCACACAACTTCTTTAAGTTGTCAGTCTGCTTAATACATATTTTGTTTGTGACCATATCTAAAATTCATGACTGTGCAATGGTGAATTTGATGGAGTACATAAAGCGAACTCATCAATAAAAATCTTAGTTACTTGCCGTAATCATAACATAATTAAGAGCAATATTATCATGTAGCCTTTTTCGTCAAGAGTAAATCATGCGGATTTATTGAATGAATGAAATGATTAAGAAAATTTGGACATCAACGTGTAACTTGGAAAAAGGAAATGCACTGTGTTGATGATTTGATTTAATCGTGTCGAGAGAAAATCACCTCCACCTTTTTCTGCAGGTCATTTCACCATTCTAGATTTATTTGGCATGCATTCATTTCATAAAGAGTCATCTTTTCTTTATGATGGTGAGCTGATGAGTGAATTCAGTCAGAGCATTCGTATTGGAATTTAGTAATGATACCTAGCTGGAGACGAGAAAAATCTCACGAACGAAACGGTCATGTATACTTTTGTCGGTTGATCATCTCGTTTTATGACGCTGATGTCACCTGAATCCGTAGTCATTTCCCAAACGATTATTGTAAAAGGAAACCAAACACGTTTCACGGTTTTAAAGATGCTGCTGCTGTCGCCCTTGACTTTGAAGTTGTCACAGTCTTATGCTAGCGACGCTTTGAAACTAGTAATACCGGTATCAAATTATAAAAAGCAAATATAAAAATACCCATTTTTGACATTTGTAAACATATAGTTCAAAAATTAATGATTAATGTTCTTGCAAAACTTTCATATTATTAACATTTTATTCCAGTTGGATTTCTACAAGCGAACGTTGTATTCAAATTGTATAATCTGGTTTTTGCAGTTTGATCATAAAATTTAATATGGTGTCATGTTACACGCAGAGTCGGTCAGTCAAAATGACGTTGTGACAAGTGGATTGGAATAATATTTCATAAAACTGATACTCCTCAGTGTGTAACAAGTTTTACGTGGCCATTTATAATAATAAGTCTCGCCAAATCACACATTTAATTTACATTTCGAGGAGGCTCTCGCCAGTTGTATTTTCCTAATCGTTTTCGGAGTTCGGAATCGAAGTGAAATTTGCTTTGAGATAAATGCACCTATATTAAATTACTTATCATCATAAGCAAACAAACAACGAAAATATAATAATAACAATAATAGGAGTACGTAATAACAATAATATCACGGTAATCATTCATTGGCATTTATTAATGTTACTTCATAAGCATGCAAACTTTTAACCTCTCTCAGTCTCATTGGCATGCACAGGTAAAACTTTGACTAGAAAACAGAAAACAAAGTTTTTTATGATGATAATAAAAGGGAATTTTCTAGTGTCGATCTCTATCTGTACATAATTTTTACCATCATCTTGTGAGACTTCCCATGCATACATCATCATTATAAGCATCCACCTCCTCATCATCGTCGTCGTCATGATCAGTCAGTGCATCATCATCGAGAATAGGAACATAATAACGTATTTGTGCACACAAAATGTAATATTCTGTCGGCGACATGACATGGGCTAGGTTGGGCTTGGGCTCTGCAACAATAACAATAATAATATGGGCAGCTCATTACCGGGTTCATTAAGGACAAGATAATCATTTAGAAGTGAACTGTTTGCTCTTAACTTTCAGGATCTTCTTGGTTCATCCATATCCACACACAAATAACACAGTATTACACAATTTAATGTTTAGCTTGCCGTGTGAGACGTTCTTTAACCATCGTTTCCATGCGAAAAAACACGGCGTTTTGTCTGTGCAACGCAACGCACTCGGCACGACGAAGAAACTGACTTAGAATGAGAAAAGTGATGTGAGTGAGTGAGTGAGTGAGTGAAAGATGAGCAGAAAGGATGAAAACCATTTTCCTCATCATCGACATCATCGTCATTTTGCGTGTGAATAATATTGAATTTCGAATTTACATAAACAAAAATCTGAGGTATGTAATACAACTTAGAATGTGTGTATTGTGCCTTGTTAGATGATGTTTTTGTTGCTCACTCAAAGCTTGAATTCTTTTGTATTTTTATTGCAATTTACAATTTAGGAATTGTTTTCAGTAGGTACCTGCTTCATCCCCAGAAAACACGCATGACAGAAATATTTATTTCACTGACGTTGTAAATACAACGATTGAAAAACAAGAGTATAAAATAAAATAAAGACAGTCAATAAAACGGTTATGGTTCTTTTCTCTAGTTTTTCTTTTATTTCATGTTAGTAAACGGGCAGGGATTTTTGCTCGTTGCCAAAGATGATGTAGCCGGCAAAAATGAATAAATGGATGGATACATGATAGATGAGTGGAATATTATCATGGGAAGGACTTGTACAATTATCATTAACATAATCATCATCACTCTCGACGTCGTCATTGTCGTTGATTCCGTCATGCCGCCTTCCTTTATCCATCCATTTGTGCCCGGTCAAACCAATCTGCCTCTGCCTACTTTCCCATAAATGTGTTTTGCGATGACCCTCAAAAGAAAAATGCGTTATAAACTCTTCAACTTTGAAAAATTACAGTTATCTTGGATAACAAAACATCATGCAGAATTGGGTGGACAGAGTTTAAAAATTCAAAGATATGTATGAAAAAATATTTTGCTATTGTCGCTTCTCCTCATTTTTATTATTTTGGAATTCAAAGTCTGAATGAAAGAATGAGAGATGTTGTTGTATTGAAATAATAAGAATCAGCTCTGAATTTGAAAAAATCTTTGTAACTTTTGTAACCCCTAATGAAAAGTGGTTTGAGTGCATTTACAAATTAACGTTTCGTATGACTTCTGTTTCGTTGCCTACTTACTTGAGGTAATGAAGTTAGTCATAATTAGGACTATTCCTTGTTCAATGAATTGATTATCTGTTATATGAATATTAAATTAACTTTTATTTATTAATAACTTGCGGTCATTTTGCTTCTTAGGTGAAGTTGTGAAGCACCTGAAATGCTCGATTATTCAGTGTGGAGGATTGGCGATTGAACGTGGTGATTATGGCAGAATATTCTTTAATGTGTGTAAATAGCCTAATAATAAACCCATTCAGCAAGCTTTCACTTCTCACGACTAGTTTAAAAAATCTACATCAAACCAACCTAAACTTGATTATTTAATTGTATGCTAAAATTATGCAGATTTGGTTAATCAATGAGGGTAAGCTCACGTGTGTTTTCTAATATTCGTACCTACTCAAACCTATATTGAGTGAATGAGAGGATGGGCAAGCAAGTGTAGGCTTGACCGGAAAGCAATTAGAATCGCAAAGTTGAGTAAAAAGACAAACACGCCTCTCGTTTCACTGCGCCTCATATTGTTTTTTGTTTGTCGACCATACGTATGTACTGTACGGATATGTTTTGGTGATGACTGTGGTAATGGAGGTAGGCTTGGTTGAACGTTAGATTGATCTGAATGAATACTTTACAAGATTTCTCGGACGGTTGGCCTTTGAGGGCCCACTATTTCAATTTCGATTGTGCTCTGCCTGTGAGGGAGACGCATTATAGGATTGCCGAGGCATGCCACAGGAATTGGTTAAACATCCAATTTTGTCGTGCTTTCTGTTTTCAACTCAAATATTCCCCAATCTCCAAGAGCAATGGCTAGTGTGGTGGTGGTGTACACTCACACTTTTCCCGTCCCTCTCTCAGTCTTATGAACTTAAAAGGGAATGAATATTATGTGGTCTCTGGATACTTTTGTCGTAAATCTGTCACATGTCCTAATAAAACTCAATCTTGATTCGGATGTGTGTCCACGTTTTCCTAATCACATGTCATGCCTAAGCTTAGAGAAGCAATTTTTGAAGGCATTTAATTATTTACACTTGCTCCTTTTGGATTATTTCTCCTTTTTTTCGGCGGAACATTTGCTCTTGTGAAAAGACATTGTGCCTTTGTTGTACACTTATTTAGCTTACCTAGAGCAGAGCCTCTAGATTAAGCGAGTTGGGACTGGCAATGTAACCAGTGTACCACGAGACCCCGCTCTACCAATTCACTTTGGCCATTCTGTGAAACCTTGGCTTAAAAGGGATTGCCAAAAAATCATTTAAGACTCGCGCTTGCTCTTTCTACTACATAATATCCGATAAAGCATTATTACACACAACTACATACATAATAATATTATACATGAATACATACTTTTTTCTTCTTGGCAAGCACAATTTATTTAATTCATTTGCACACTACAATTGCCATTTTAGCATTTTTTCTAGGGCTTGGCTTCATTTACAATAACAACGGATGACTACTAAAGGAACAATTGAGTAGAAAAAAGAAAAAAAATGTGTTGGCTGAGTTAAGGTTGTGCCTGTTGTAGAATTAGTTAAAAGTTTGCATCTACTTTTTAAGCCTTCTCCACACATTTATTTGAAAACTCCATTCTCCGTCGTGTATGGATGGATGAACGCGACCTCCTGAAAAATTACATGACATAAAAGAGTCACTCCAAGCTCTAGAGTGACATGAAAAATCTACTACACTTTATTACACTGGGAGTCGCTATTTAACTAGTGCGCTCACACCACTGAATCACACTGTGTACAAAGTCCATGTACAAAACAGAGCATAATCCATATTTTGTTAGCGACTACAAACAATATTTATTGCACAAACGTTGATTTTTGTAAAACAACTTTTATCTGCAGGTGATTGCCGTACTACCCACCAACTCCTCTGTTTTATTCGTTTCGTCTATTGTACCTTTGCTAAAAATGAGCGACCGAGCCCAACCGTAATATATGCAAGCAAGTGACACACACTTCCACTCGACAACAAAGTAAGCATACAATTAGAATTATTAGCAAATATTATAACTGCTTTGCTTAACATTACATGTTGCGCTTTAGGTATTTTGTTGGCATTATTCTAATTATATTGATGCTAATTTATTTAAAGATTTACGCTTTCAAATTGTAAGTAATTATTTTATAACTCACCAACACTTGCTATGTATCAAGAAAAATGGAACCTTATTATTTGGTGTAGCAAGCCATTACTTAACTTACATAATTCTACATAAATTGTATAAACTCAAAGTTGAACTTTAATCATTGAAACTAGTTATTTTTTATACAATGATACAAGTTCACTGTGCATTCATAATTTAACTTTCAATTACAATTATTTATTAAAAAATATCACTAACTGTTTTACCGGTTAGTCGGTGGGCTGATTATCAAGGAACAATCAGCAAAAACGCCTATGATATGATACCAACTTGGGGAGTTTGACCAGTCATTATTACAATTTTCCTGAGTTGATCTCTGTAGATGGACAATAGTGTCTGGATGCTGTGCAACTCTGCTACTAATGAAAGCAGCTTCCAGTACAGTGTTATTTTGATTTTGTGCTGAGTAGATATTGTCTGCTCGGTTGAACATCATTTACACAAAATAATGAATGAATGAATGAACGAGCGCATGAGAAAAGAATGAATGAGTTGTGTTGTTTGTTACGATACATTAAAATGTCAATAGAGGATTCAATTCTCTGTCCACATAAATGTGGAAACAAAGCTGGAGCCAACAGCCAGTTTCATTGTGTGTTGGAATATGAATAATCTAGTAAAGCAATCGTCAATGTAAAGCAACTCCAAATTTCATGACTGAGCTAGCAGCTTTCTGGTGTAGATTTATCATTGCAATTTTGTGCTAGTTAGCAGAAAGATTGAATGATGAGCAACTATATGAAAAAGACTGTATGTGAAAGTCTAACTAAAGTGCAAGTGCAATATCAAAGTGATGTGCATAGGTATGCAGCAATCATGTTAATTTAAAACTGAAAACTTTACCTTAATAGTAGCAATAAACAGCATTCTCGTTGACTACTGCACTGAACTGCAGGCATTACATTGGCATCAGTGTAGGAATGAGTTATTGTGGTCAACTTAAACTCCTTGCACTCCACTCCCTTGCATCATCATTATCAAGATTACTGTACAAATATGACGGCAGAGGAAGGGCTTCCAAGAAAATGTGGCTTTCTTGATCTCATCCTGATTTTAAACTACGATCGCATTGCACGATCAGTCGGATGCCAATTTAATTGAAAAGCACAACATCCTGCAAAGCACGCTTCATGTAAAAATCTGAAAGTAATTTTCATACCAACCAACCATCAAAAAGCTATGAGGACCAGGTATAATATCCGAGTAAGAAAATAACTTATACCACTTCCAGAATAAAACGTGTTGCCAGCTCCCAAGGAGCCCTCGTCCACTGTGTTGTAAGCAAAATGCTCTTTAAAGCATAAAACTTGGAAGAGAAATCAAAGTGTGTTGTTGTTGTAATAATATCTGAATGGGAAGGAAATTGCCCACCTCCCTTCGTCTAGAGGTTCACCGGACGGTTTGGTTAAAGCACAACAAGCATAATTTTTTACATTTACACTTTTAACGCGTGGTTATTGGTTGTGTCAGTTGACATGTTTCACTAGACGAAAGGAAAAACAGTTTTAGCTAACTCACCTTAACCAAGTGTTTCGGATTTTTATTGTGCATGTTAAATAGGATATGCAATGAAGCATGGTGTGCAGTCAGGATCAGTCATTCAGTCAGCCAGCGCGTAAAAAAGTGATGGATTTTGTTGAATGTGTATGCCAGAAAGGAAAGAGAAAATTTCGAGGAGTTGAAGGTGATTAGAAAACATTCTCGTCTTTCTTTTCTTCGTCTTCTACCTCTGAAAGTGAGTTTAAATAAGTGACGTTGGTGGACCGTGGACGTGGGAGAATTTTTATTACCTGACACTTCTCTTTTCGTTCATTCTCATATCCTCTCTAAGAGAGACTGATACCTGCTCCACCGATTAAGGTTAAGCAGTGTGGCAAAGGAATTCTAAATCATTCCTTTGAAATGGCAAAAGTATATGCTAAGTGTCATTATCATATTATAGTCATGAATGATGACGGCTAAGCAATTTTAATGCTCTTCCTGTGACCGGGTGGTAAGTTTTGTAGTTATGTGTGTGAGTTTGGCCACGGCGTGCTCACTCTGAGTAGGTAAGCGTGTACCGAGTGAAAAAAGTAGAAACTCATTCTTTGAATCTTGTACTAGTGCCTCACTTGGCAATAACATTTCAAATTCATAAAATTAATGAATGTATGAGTTTACGGCGCCGCGGTTGTGTGAGTTTATTGCACTTTTTCTTACGTGAAGAGAGGAATTCGTTTTGCTGAGCTGAGGCAAAGCCGAGATTCGCAAAGAATCTGTTCAAATTAACATAGTAATTTATGCAGAGTCGACCTGGAGAAATAACTTTTCTTTTTTCTTCAACAACCAAACACTTCTTGGCTATGAAAATGCTGGATTATAATTGTCCCCATAACATACATAGCAAGTGCATTTTCTGAGAGTGTTTTTCGGTTAGGTGAGACCGTTTCTGAATGGATGAGCAAAGGAAAGAAATATGAACTTGCATGACAAGAGAGAGAGCAGAGACGAGATCGGGTTGCGGTATTGAAATGTTCAATAAGTAAAAAGAATGCGTGTGACGTGAGAGGAGAAAAAGAAGAATACGAGAATAAAAAAGTGGTGATGGTATTTTTCGTCTTGTGTATTTGTGATGATTCATGCATTACAGACGATGCTTCCAGGCATCATCATTGCATTCTTTGGAAGAGGAAAAGCTGTTAAACGTGGTAGCCAGCCTTAAGGGTTTAGCTTAATGGGCTGTGGCATTACTTTACAATTTCTGGAAGAAGCGTAATTGTGAAGACGGAGGAGAGGTTGATGATGATCATCATCGGGATGATGAGGGTGAGTAAAAGAGAGTGAATCCAGTCAGTGGGTTACACCGTACTTTTCAGCGTCTCTCTATTCTTTATAGACAGAGTTTTAAAGGAAAAGCGAAAGGGAGAGGAACGAAGGCTGTAAGAGAAACACACAAAAAGAAGTTTTTTCCAAAATCATAAAAAATGCCGATTTAGATAGTGGAGAAATCAAATGTAGGGCATAAAAATGATCAAGATGATGATAGAGAGGAAGAAAGAGTGGAAGATGACGAAAAAATGTTGCTTATAAGTTTATATGAGATGTGCTGGTTGTGGTCGCTGTTCCCTGCTTATATGATGGAACAAAGAGAAACCTTCCACTTTCCATCACCACCGGCAAGTACACCACTATTGCATTTTCATTTTACTGCTGCACTGCCGTTTATTTTTAGTTTTTTACGACTACCTTCAGGCCTGTTTCTCTTTTCTTGCTGGACGCGCTCATGTGTCCATCTGTGTAGTGGACACATGGAAGCTGCACACACGCACGGAGGATATGAGATAAAAAATGGACAAAGTGGAGTTCACTGCAAGTGCTCCTACTGCTAGAGTTTGGGTCTTCGTAGTAAGAACCTCGTAATTCTTGCTTTTAAAGCCAGCGACTCAACGACTGACTGAAAGAAACCTTCCAAGACGAGTACATGAGGATCAGAATCAGAAAAATGTGTACTTCGTGGCAAGAAGAATGTACAAGTCGTTATAAGAGTAAAAACGTTCATGTACAGTTCAACGGGTCTCACACGGTTTCAGCTGGCTTGTTTTAGTTTTTCAGTGCCTAATAGTTTTTGGTAAAAAAATACTTGCATTGTTGAATGCAAGTGTGTTCTAATATACTTCACTTTGAAGGCGAATCTCCTTGGGTAAGTTAACCACATGCCTTTCATAATATTTTGTGATGCCTGCTGCTGTTGTTGAATGCCGGCTTCCCTGTGTTTTTTGTAATGCTAATAATCCGTGCATCCTCTTTCGCTCTCACTGGACGTGCCCAGCCTTCTTCTACGTCTTCGTGTAACCACTTAACCCATCAAAATCATCATCATCCTCCACGGTCATGCAACACGGGAACAGATGGACACTGTATTTCTGTTGTACTGGTAAAATATGCATATCATGTGAAAGATGCGAGATGTGGTGGCGACTCCAACTCTAGTATTCATTGACTTGAAGAAATATCATCACTTTACTCCGCCTAGTCATATAATATGTGAATTCGAATGGGTTTTATGTCACATCCGCTTTCACATGTGCAATGTAAAAGCATATCTTGGGATCATGTTTATGATCCACGGTGATTAAGGTTTATTTTTTAAATTACAAGTATGAAGTTTTATGAGGTGATGCAAGTAGTTTCGAAAATAGCTTCTTTTTACATATGTAGTGGATGACTAGAGAGAAAACGTAATTTGCGGAAACACTTTATATAATGGACTTAAATGATTTTCATTAAGTCTGTTTGACAATACTAATTGTATTCAATTAGCAGATTATTAGTGCGCGAGTTAATAGTTTATACATAGTGGGTTATTGATTTTCTTGAAGATATTAGATTACTGCTAGCGGCATAAACAAATTTCTAATTGAATATGTAATTGAGTTGTGCTTAAATTAATTATATTGTTCATTATGTTAGTTTGGAATAACAAGGTGTGACTTCACCATTGACGCAAGTCGCAAATACGTCTCAATATAATAAGCTTTATTTCACCGCAGGTGTACAAATTTTACAGATTCATTGACAGGTCGCATAACTCGCATACATGGCTTCTGATGACTCTTCGAATACATATTTGGTATGGGCATTGAAAGCCTCGGAAAATTCCACAGACTATACAATGTAATTTTCAGCTCCTAACACTTTCGCGCTGAGCTAAGAAAGAACGAGTAAGCAAAAGTAAGCATTTTTAATTTTGCCCTTTCCTCCACCTCAAAACAACCACAGACAGATGCTACATAAACCCGCATATAATTTAAATTTATCACTGTGAAAAATTCATTGAAAGCACAGGTAAATTTACACTGAAATTTTGGTCGAGGTCGAAAAATAGACATTGGCACGCAACGGGTTGTAGTTTGCGTTGGGTAGTTTTCAAGACGATGTTTTTCTCCTTTTATATATTTTTTTGGTCTCCCCGTGTAATTTGGCATAGCGTGAATATTTCTCTGTCTCTCGCTGCTGGACATTCAGGTGATGATAATGATGTATGGGAAGGTAGAAAATAGAAAATGACCAACATATCCGGTCCCACCTTCACAACAAGTGTCCATAACCAACATGCATGCTTACATGTTTGAGTGAGTGAATCAAGCTGAGTGAGCCGAACTGAATGAACCGCTCTGTTTCGTTCTGGAAAAAATATTAAATTTTTCTCTTTCCTTAAGATGAAATTACAATAATGACTTCAAGAAAGGAGGAGGCAAGCCCTATTACGTGAGCTTGATGATGATGAATGGCAACAAAGTAGAATTTGCTGTATTTATAAAATTATGTGCCTTGCCTAATGCATAAAACGCTGTGTATAAGGAGAGCCCATTAAATCCAGCAAAGTCTAAAATCTAAGCAGAAATTTGTACACACGAGAGGTGTAATGATGACCCAAGGGTGCTTTACAGATGACCATGAATAGTTTGTGGATTTCATTTGAAATAACTTACAAATAGTCAATAATACTCATTCTTATCAAAATGGGAACACACATATATTTTGTGGATTGATTACTGGTTTTGGTTCAACATTTCCCACATCAAAGACTCAGTAGAGGGAAAAGTGTGAATTTGTAAGTTTCACCTGTTTCGTCTTGTCTTTGTCTTTACATCTTCTCTTCTTCGTCTTTCGTCATTTGTTTTGGGAAAATCCAGTGGCGCCTGTTGGCGAATACACTGAAAGTCTTATTATAATGGCAGTCAAGAATGACCTTGCGAATGGAGTTTCGAATATTGAAAACCTAGACTGGATGGATACCCAAACCGACTCTAAATTATTTTTCCGCATTTTTAGAAAAACGCTGGCAAATGGCAACGAAATCTACATGGCAAATGGTTCGTGGTGGATTAACGATTACTGCCTTAACTTTGTATGATTTTTCCACAGAAGTATTTTATCCCACAAAAAAAAAACATGATGAGATGGTAAGCTGATGATGATGATAGTGATAGTGGGCTTGGTTGAAACCTCACAACGGCTCAACTCACCAGAAAGGTACAATACATAAGAATAATTGAGCTTCAAAAATCACGACGATGATGAGCGTAGCGATGTGTGCAAGTTCATAGAAAGATTGGTCATGATACTCCTGTATTTCCACCATTACTGGAAGGTTATTTCAATTTTTCCAGCAGATAATTGTTGGGTGGTGAATTTTTGATCCACTTCACCACAGCACTTGCACAAGATATAAACGTAGGTACTGCTACTACTGCTGCTGCTCCATCAACCAGCGCAATGTGAATTACCAAGGTTCTCTTCATTATTATTTTTCTCTTTCATGCTCCATTGAAACCACCATCACTTTTGCTAAACCATGCTAACGTGAAAAATGATTGACTAGTTTTTTTCAAATTGTACTTATTCGATGTTATTATTCTCTCTTGAAACATTTCGTTCTATCGTGTGATAATCCAAATTTAATATTGATAGGTAGGTGTGGTTACAACACGAAATGTACAGCAAAATATCTATCATCAGCTTGCTTCAATTTTAATATTCGAATATAATAAAAAGGGTTTCAAATACATACATAGATGCAGTCACTCATTCTTTTAGCCATTTGCATATGAAAAAAAAATAATCAAACCAGCCTTTAGTGTGGTGGTGAGTTAATTTTTATTGAAGGGGAAAATGGCAGCAAACATGATAAAAGCCAAAGGGTTCAAAGCTAATAAAACAGAATACAATTCTTTTAAGATGAATAACACAAAAATATTTTTAACGCTAAGTTGTCGACAAGTTTCAACTTTAATAAGCATTTTAATTTTTTTCTTGGAAGCAGTATTGTTGATCCTATCAAATATTAAATAATATGTAACTAGTTTAATTTGTGAACCAAACGAAACTATTTTGTGCCAAGATTTACTTTAATTCTTTCTCAAAACAAAATCTGCTTTACAGTAGATCCTCTTCTGTTATGTTTATGTATAACATAATAATTTTCGTTTCAATGACTTACATTTAATATTAAGAAAGCAGTAGGCCAAAAATGTATGATTTATTCCAACACGGGTCTCTCTGCTTACTTATTTGAATTTGATTTAATAAATACCACAAAGCGGAAATGTCGAACAGGTTAAGTTGTATATTATATTAAAATGACTAACTCACTAGCCGACTCGAGCAAGTTAGGCTGAGGGCTGAGAGTGAAGAATTGTTTGGTAACACGGCATGCATTTCAGCGCACCAGCATCACTTTTATCAATGTGACGTGGAGTGAGTAATGGAGTTTCAACTTTTGGAAGACGCAGCGATGCAAGACTGGCCAGGATTCATTACTGTGTTAAAATACGAGTTGGATAAAAAGCATTCATTACAAATAGCATAATATTTTTTTCTGCTACTAGAAATTTCGTGGGCCGATGATGAAATGCTTCAAGACGATTTAGATAACACTGTGGGAAAAGAATACTTGGATAATAAACTATGCAATAGAATCAAACTTATTTATCCACGAAATAAATATCGCCATCCATCAATGTATCCGTCCAGTGGTATCCCTTTGTTTGTCTCTCTGTAACTAAAGAAAATTTAATAACATATTTTAAATCACGCAGCAGAATGAATTTTATTGATGGGTGCTTAACAAGAAATTATTAAGTGCAAGTGAGACAAAAGAAACATCACCTCAACCGGATTCTTTGTTTTCCGTGGAATTGCAGAGTAAGGGTCTAAACAACCCAGAAAAACCACGAACCGATAGAAGATTGCATTTTGAATATTATTTTATTCAAATAAATTTAAGTCTCTTCTCGAAAACATTTTAACACTTTAATAATACAAAATACAAAACTTGGATATCTCATAAGTGGCGAGTTAGTGGAGCAAAAGAGGTTTGGTCTTTCAAAGGAAAAGACAGAAAGGTGAACTTTGAGCTAGCTGGAGTGTGTGTAATTATTTAGAACAATTTTTAATCTTGTAGCGCCGTAAAATTGTGTCTTCTTTTTAAACATGCAACCATGCACGAAGAAGTGAAGTAGTCACCTTACATTAGACAAAACACACCACACCACCGGATAAATTTATGGCTCTACTAATACACTTCAAAGTTAAGTTTAATAAAGAAGTCGGAGAGGTAGAAAAGAGAGTTGGCAATCTCTTTTTTAGTTTCACTAGTTCATTTACTTAATTCCACGATGCCGTATTCACAACGCATCACTTGCAGTAAAGCAGAAATTTCGAGGCGCATAACTTAAAGCAGTTGAAGAACAATTTCAACTTTGGTATGATTATGTCAGTCATTTAAGTGATTTTAATTCGACAAAAGTGCTTTTAGTTTATGAAAGCCATCCTTTTGCTTGTTACACAGTAGTCAAAAAATGATGAATGATTTTGGAATTGATACAGACAGGGAGAATTTTATGAATTAAGTTGTACAGCAACATCCTGAGTTTTTAATGGTCAAGACTGTAGCGAGAAAGTCCGCGTCTTAGGCAGTAATGATCTCTTTCGTGGATAGTGGATGTTGTAATCTATTTACGAAATACAAAAGCAGTGACGCATCCATTTTCACTCACGAGCAGGCAAACCCTGCGTTGAATGCACTTATCATAATTAGATTTTGACCGCCCCAATCTAAGGCCGCATAGTCCGCGTTACAGACTAAATAAATAATATGCATCGTCTTTTATAGCATCTTTAATTTCTTGTGGTGCTACATATTTAACCTAACTGTTTTACAATTATTATACCAGAAAATTCTTCGAAACTTCTGAGAATGGATTGAGATTGAATCCATGCTTCAATCTGCGACTCAGTGATTCATACTCTGTACATATGAGAAAACACGGAATATTTGTCAAGATTTGTTATCCATCAGTCACCGTCGCGTCTTCATAATATGAATGCTTGTTGAAAGTATGCGGTCAAGCCTCTTCCAACTAAAATATAAAATTGAATCGTGAAACAGTTCGTGAGTCCACCATCAGCATCAGCAACTTATCTACCAAAATAGAAACCATTTTGTTTGATGGATGAGTAACGTCTTAACGATTGTGATGTTGATTATATTTATCGTTGCGTCTTACATTAGGCGTTAGGATTACTTCAGAATTTTCAAATATTTCAACAATTTATCCTTCTGTAGATCTCTCCCCTGCTATCTTACAAGACATTTTTCATTAAGTCGAAAATCATGACATGCGAATTTGCTTAATGTGTTGTAATTATGGTAAAGGGAGAATAAATGGTCGCAAGAGTAAAAATAGACAAGTACATAGTTTGAAGCGGTACGAATCGAGTATTTAAGTTGATATGCTATAGTACTGGGGTAATTTCAGCACAATGTTTAAAATGATATTTGATATCATTGGTCCATCCTGAGAAACGTCTATAAGTGATGGGCGTGGTCCGTTTATAAATTGAGCAAATTCCTTTTTACAATGATACACATGCAGTATAATCGCAACTGCAACAATGCAAAAGAACGGTATTGTAGTTGGGAGAAGACGATAAAAAGGAGAGCGAAGCAAGTCATATTTATTGTAGTCTGCTTGCGAAAGTGTATCAGAATGATAATACGAAAAGTAGTCGCAGCAAGCAGCATAAGAGCGAACAGCAACAATGAAACGGTAGTCGTATTGTATTAAGATGAAGGATATTTTATAGCGAATGGGGAACAAGATGCAATCTCAGCAATTTTTGATTTGTTTACTTTCATCACCACATTATTATAACATGATACATATTCAATATAAATTGTAATAGTATGTAACAGTAAATACAGAATGCACATCGACATAATGATAATAACCAAGTGAATTGTTAATCTTGATCAGAAGGGGGTTTGGTCACTCCACTGGCAGCCTACTTTACTCACTTTTTGAATGCATAAGAAAAAGCGACTATTTATTTATTAGCCTACCTCGGCGCTTCGCTCTCATCGTGAGCGATATTATATTATAGTACTAGTCTTATCTGCTATGTTGTTTCGAGATTATTAACCAAAATATTACAAAGGAATATTGTTGCGCCAACAATCTGTGGTTCCACTATAACAAAATGATCTACATTAATATCGCTTGCGTTAAGCGCTGGCTCTCTATCACTGTCACTGGCCGCATTGTATCAAATTCGCGTCTTGCCGAATAGCAGATCAGAAAGCGATTCTTGATATTATTACTTTTCCCTCGTGTGACCACATGACGTGCGGTTTAGCATCACTCTTTAAAAGTTTTGTCCACCGAACACACCTTCATTTCGGCACTATACTAAACAGATATACTGATTTTCTCTAACATTTTTTTCTTTCTTCTTGGTTGGTCCAAGAATCAAGGCAGCTCTTTTAGATTAAGCGCATAATAGGGCAAGGGACTACCATGGTTCTTTCGATCAAAAATCTCGATTGCACACAAACATCCTTTTATTCCTTCTTCTCTGAAGCAGGCTTTGTCAAAATTTCTAATAGCGCATAAAAGCCATTAAATTATAAGGCAATTCTCCAACTCTCCAATTGTCACTTCAATACTACATTTGGTCATATGTAAAATTGTGCAAATTATAAGCATGAACGAAATATTTCCGAATTAATAATATAAATATTGCAATTTGAATAGTAAATATGCTAACAATAAGTCGATACGAGAAAGACTGGCTGACTGAAAAATAACAGCTTTTGAATTGAATATTTAAAATTTCAGCCACAACAATATAAATATAATATTGACGAGTAGTCGCACATCGCGAGGTGAAAAACCGCTACATAAATTCTGAATGAGAAACAGTTTGTAATGTACAATTGGAGTGATATGTAAAATGGTAATAACATCATTGAGAAAATATGAATGAATACAGAACGAAAAAACTAGATTGAGAAGACTTCTTTGAACTTGAAGCTAAACCATTCATTCTTTTGAGCGTCGTAAAATTGATGAGATTCGCCAGAGTATCGGAAATCGGGAACGTATAGATTGGTACGTTTTTAGCAAGCTTTCACTTAATTTTATAGCTGTCATGATAACAAGTTATTTGTTACATCCATAAAGTCAGCTCCAATTTTCTTTGCTCAAAGGATCTTTGTGAAAACAGCAGTGATTGTTTCTTGTCTGTGCCATTTATTGTTGCCTAATATGTCGAAGACTGGGGTCTAGCTGAGGCCAAATTACTTTTTTCTAATTATGTGTTTATCTGCAGCGCAGCGGAGTTGCTTTTTGTTGTAGTAGTTTCTTTGAAGAATCAAAGACAAAGACATTTTGAAATATGATTCTGCTTGCACAAACTCAGGCCTGTTTTTGCTACAATCGATTTGAAAATTGGGAGTAGCGACTGAAAGAGTTTTTTGCTACGTTTCATTTAACATAATTTTACTTATTATGTACTTTCTGCTTAGTTTGCATCATTCACAAGATCATCAAATGATTATATTATTAACTTGTTTTTACTTTTAATCAGTAACTTTATGTCACATTTCTGCGTGTTCGGCAATTTAAAATACTCACACTTGTTACAAAGAGTACTCTGGTAAACGATTCTGTCCAGAATTGCACTTATTGTAAGAAAAAACTGGCTTACGAACTAGAGGGGAGGCGGTGAGTGTGTCGCCGCGTTGCTGTCGTGTGTTTTTGCCAAGTGTGCAATAATAATAATAATCACAATACTAATAACAGTAATAACAAAATTTGACGTTCGTTTCATGTTTTGCTGTTTCTCTCTTTTCACAACTCACAAGTGTCATCAGTCATCGTCATCACTCGCCATTTCCCAACTTCCATTCACAAAAAAATCATTTGGGGCTACCTCTGCCTATGTAGGTAAATAAGTACCTAAATTCAATAATTTCTTGCAGATTGAATTCTCTTTTATTACGCTCACAGCCTTTCGGCTAAAGAAATAAACTGTCAATTTCTTTCGTTTGAAAATGTCTGGCCGCAAGTGCTAACGTGTGGACACCATTTTTTTCCTCTCGGATGAACATGACCAGTAGTTGTATGTATTATATTATATTACTATTACCATGATTATTATGCAGTGGTTTTTTGAAGTGCGTACAAAGATTTCCTTGCCGTTTTTGTCATTTGCGTAGAGAGAGTCTCTTGAAATGAAAATAATGAAATGCTTCATTAATCCAAGTTAATAAATCCAACATGGTTGCCAATGACTTGAATTAGTTGATTGCTATGGGATTATGATTGTTTTGTTGTGGCGAAGGAGACGGCATTGCCGAATTGCCGCTCACTCACAATCAGCGCGCAGCCACAAGCGCATAAAGGCTTGATTATTTGATGGAATTGGAAGGGATGGATGGACGGATGATGATTTGAATGATGTGATGCGCGTAAAGTAGAAAGACGCTTGAAATGAAAAGCAAGAAAGGAGAAGCCAGGCAAAATGGAGCAAACAGTGTCAAAGTCGTTATTATTATTACGTTCCATTGTCGTTTTTATGCTTATTTCAAATTAGCATGCATATAAATTTGCTGTCACGTCAGCATGCTTTGGATAATTTTCTGTTGTTGTAGTGTAACTGTAATCACAAGAAAAAATAATACAATGGCAGTGGTTAGTGTTATGCTGAGATTACATTATAATATATATTGTGTTTTGTATCAGGAATTACACCACGTCGGTTTTTCTTGCACTCCTGTATTTTTACGATTAAAAGACTGCGATCGAATTTATGGCTACTTTAGTGAAGTGAAAAATCGGGCCTGACGATGGTAATTTATTGAGGCGAGCTCTTTCTATGATGAAATTTTTTACGGTGCTAATAAAAGATAAAATATTATAATGTAATAACAATGATAGTAATAACACGAAGAGGAATTATTGACCGATGATTGAGAACGTGAGAGTTTCATTGATTGAGGGGAAGGGGTTCCTTTCTCTCGAGCATTTGATGTGCACATCATTCCTTTCCATCAATATTTTTTTATTCTTGCAACCGCTGTGAAACACATCCTTATTATGATCTTATTTATTACTACACGCATTGTCCTTCTTCTTCTCTCTCTCGCGACTTTATGCTTGTCGAAAAATTAAATTAGAGATGAAGATCGATTTTTGAAAAAGGTTTATTGGTTTCTCTGCTAATGCAACATTCACGTCTTTTTAGCTTCCCCCACAAACTCAAGTGTCTATCCACATCCACCTATTCGTCTCTCAATATGTCGTCTTAAATAACAATAGAAATGGGTCAGTTTTGGAGGAACAATAATAATTGAAGTGATTGGAGAAGCTTCTATGCAGATTCGTAAATTAAAGTATGCGTGTCTATTTGAATTTATTATGATTATGATTATTATTGTGATTATATGATTAAGCCCTTGTCTGTGCCATGCTATCGTCACTCTCATCTCATCCCTGTCACTGTCAATCTATTTTCACTCATGTTGTCAAATAAAAATATTTGCTAATAATAACACTGCGCTCATTGTGAGAGCACACCTCAATTTTACGCAAGAATGTACACAATCCATTTACACGGTGCGATGGGTTTTCTTTCGCAGTCTTCTACACAGATCACTTCATCACACCCCTTCTGTCTGAATCCTCAAAAGTACAGACTTTGACAGCCGTTCCAATTTTTCTTCTCAGAAATGATCATGTTACGATGATTTTCTACAAATGCAAGTTTCTTTGCAGAATACCTAATATCTATGAAGCTTTGTGTTTTACAAATATTTGGATGGTTTCAATTTGATTTTTACAGAAGTCGAAGTCTACAGCACTGTCATTGTATGAGATATAGGATGATATTAATATTAATATTACACATTATCGTGAATACGTAAACTGTTTTTGAATTGAAATAAAACACGTCATGCTACACGAAGAATGGGACTGGCGTAGGGAGTTTTATTGTGAAAGCGTCCACGAATTGACCAGTCGGTGGTACGGTATCCAACATAGCCTTGTCAATGAGCTTATTGATAATTCTTCATGATCATCATCAGGCATGGTGAACCCACGATGTCGATTTTGACAAAGACAAGCAACCGCCTGAATATAATATTCACATAGCTCTCAGCTTTACTATAAATAATGTGAAATAGAAATGAAAGATGTTTTGATAACAATTTCAGGCATGAAATTTACTCCGTTCCCATTGAAGATCACAAAGATTTTTTTGTAATTGTCTTCGTCTTTCTGATATTGATACGCTTCAAAATTTTGCAATGCGATTCAAATTTAAAAATAAAAAATATAAATGAGGTTGAGAAGACAGCCAGCAAAGGCAAATGTAGAGATGGTTGCGACATTGTGGAAATGTGCACTTTCTGATAGTCTTGAAAATACAGCTGCATGCTGCTGAAATATGAAAATTTTCACATACATTCTTTATTCTCTTGCTTACTAGTTAGTGATACCTTTTGTGATTGTAATTTGAACTGTTTTTCATTGTGTTGCCGATGCAGAGCAGATAGCTCATTTTCTTTCTGACTTTTGTGTTTTAATCTTTAAAAAGTACAGTATTTCATTGCGTATCGTATAACACTGCAAAAAACAAACGTGTACTTCTAATTAACGGCTGGCAAGAAAAAGCACATCAAAATAACCGTTTTCCCGGCCGACTGCCAAACTCCATTCCACACTGGGTGTGATCTGCGCCTAAAAATCGATTCTGCAAGTTGACAAAGAGTTTCTCACTTATCAAATGTAACATGATACTGAATCTTCGTTTCTTGCACGAAGAAAATAATAGGAAATACAAGCTTTGCCAAGCGGCGCGTCGTGCATAATGCTAACAGTTCAAGCACAGAGAGCAGCAGAAAGAATTGAGAAAATCTATTGGTTTTCTACTGCAGTTATATTTTGAGCGTTTAAATACAAGAATGCAATAGTAATAGATTAGTAGTCACAAGGTAGTTGACAGCGACACACTTTTCCGTCTCATGCAGAAAACGGCAAAGTCATTTTTACAAAAAGCATCTTTGGGTATATTTAGCGCTGTTATATTTTGCCGGTGTCTCAGTCCTAGCGACTGCGAGATCTAACATGGAATTCAAACAAAAGCCGTCAGAATTAGGAATGAGAAAAAAGGTTCTGTCGGAAAATAAATTATGTGCTTTGTGTAGGCAAACCACGTTTGCCAGCAACATTGTAAAAAGCAGTCAGTAAATATATACAGAGAATTAAGAAAAGATAATATTTGGCCTAGAAAGTGTCGATTCACAGTGCACTTTGCTACCTTCTACACCAGTGAATCGGTTGGAAAAGCTATCAATAGCTCTGTATGAAGACATCGTTAAAGAGAAAGAGACCTACCACCACGTCACCAAAATAATTTTTTAAAATGATTAGTATTCTGCCACCATTGGTTTTCTTCTACATCTTGAGTGCTTTTTTTCTTGTAGCAGGTTTCGGAAAAGATCAACAATGTCCCGTATCACATCAAGGTATTAAGAAAAACGCCTTATTAAAATATATATGTCGAAAAATTGCCGGAGAGAGTCAAGTAAAAAGTAAGGCGAAAAGTAGGAATGAACGTCTTATTTCTACCTACAAGGTTTTTGTACGCGATCGTCGTAATGATGATCGGCATCGCCACTTGTGTTGGCAATACCACCAATGAATCTGTCTTCACTGCAGGCTCTATTAAATTGTTATGTGCGGTCCAAAGAGGTGGTTCCCATTATTTACGAGTTTACGATTAGATTTGAAGCATGCTGGGCTATTGTCAGCTATTTGATCACGATCGCACATGATGCGTAACACCAGTCAGTAAAAAAAAAATAAAATAAAATAAAAGATAAGAAGCTCTTTTTCCTACACATTAGAATACAAAAAAGGTAACAATGACTGTCATGTTGATACTGATGACGATGATCTCTTTTGCATCTTTTCTCTCTTCCTTGTTTGTGAAGCTGCTGGAGGGACGATGCATGGGATACATTGCATTTTTATTGTGCTCCACTTGTATTGTTATAAAAACACACAGAGGGAAAGATTTCAACCGAGGTGGATTTTTATTCACCATTTTTCTGACAAACTTTCTGAATAAATGAATAAATAAAATTGTGAGAATTAGTTCGTCTTCTGTTGCTCGGCATCATTATTTTATTACCAAGATGCTTGCATATTTATTAGGAAATAGATTTTTTATTTCTTATTTTATAGCTAAAAGCGAGTGAAGTTTCTTGAGGAGACCAGCATTTTATAAGGAATATTTTTTAGGAACTACCGCGATTATCCATTTTTTTCTTTTTCTTCTGCTAAAATGAAACGTAAATATTTGAGAAGTGCATTTCGACAAAAAAGTAGATGTTTAGCTAACCGTGTGGTACACATTCATCAAATTGTGGCATGTGATCATCATTTTGTGGCTGCTATTTTTCTGCTCTAAGCCATAAAAGAAACAGATTGATCAAGTTTTTTTTTCTTTACAAAAAGGCGAGATAAATACGACAAGAGGATAAAGTAAGGTGTTGTGCCTTTATTACCTGGGTACATACGTAATATTTACACATTTTTTTCTCGTGCGATTTGTTTTTTCCTTGTAGAAAGTAGTTTACCCAACAATCTATTTGCATGTTCAAACAGGAGGAGACGGAGAGCTACACTTTATTTATGTAGTAGAGTGCAAAAATTATGATAATGTTGTCTAGCTAAAAGTTGAAATGAGAGCTACTTACAACCCCATTACATTATTTATGTGGATTTATACTATTTCCAAGGCGATTGAAGAACGTGTCGTTTTTCTCTTTCGTATCTCAACAGCAGACCCATTTGCACGTACGCTTTCATGTTCTTTAAGCTTCTTGTCATGTTCTTTAACCAGATAAAAAACTTCACATTTTAGCACACCAAGTGTCGGACTTAAGTGAGTGGGACAGCTATTAAGAAAAGATTTTACACTATTTATTTGAAAAAGAAACGAAACGATTCTGCCTCGCCTCCTTCTTCCCCAAAAAAGTGGATGTCACATAAAGAAGACATTTTTGGGTGTGACATCAAGATTGTCCAGTGACTGATGTCTATAAACACTAGTCAGCTCAAATCTCAAATCAGAGGAGGTGAAGTCGTTATTTGGAGTATGTGGACATTGAGTATTTGACTTGAGCATATGTGTGACTCGTGTGTGGGCACAGTCGAATTATGGCGTGCAATGTGTTCCATACATGAGGTATTGTAAAAATGTATCTAAACTGGCTCAAGATTCACCAAGATGCCCACACTAATAAAAACAATTTAGTTGTGAATATTCATTCCCTTTCAGTTGAGGAATCTTTCGTTGATTATGAATTGTTCAGTGAATTCAATTCGAGCGGCGACTCTTCAAGCTTAATAAATTAAATTAGACAAGCAACGCATAAACTTATGACTTATGTACATTCGCGTTCTCAAAATGTGTACATATAAATAAATAACTGTGCTTGTGTTTTCAGAGAATTCAATGATAACAATTAAATTCCAACAAATTACTTTACTTGCCACAGGTTTTCACGTTAAAAGAGGTGTCATTCCCTACAACTGTTGGAATTTGAAGTGGCAAAGAGCCACAAAGGAGTTGATCAGTTTTTGTATGCAAATTTTAGACCATTATGCCTAGCATTTTTGTTAACTTTTACGTAGGATTTATTGCGGCAATAACTTTGGACGCCAGTGCGCCGAGCTGCTCTGAGCATCAACGTCATTTTATCAGTTCGGTAACTGACCAATCAGTATTTGCACACATAACGCTAAACTCTTGTAAAATACTACTGACATATATAATAAGAAGAAAGAGCAATTTTCATAACTACGTTCAGCGCCAAACTATTTTCGCTGTTTAGATTATAAACTTCCGTAATTACTAAACCTTATTTTTGCCACTGCCAACCCTGTCACACAATTTGAATATTTATAACAAGTTTCTCCAAAGTCTTTTTGTCTATAAACTTTCGTACGCTGCTATAAATAACAAGAACAATGCGAGTTGGTAGGATGCCGCGGTACATACTAAACAGGGAATGTGCATTCAATTGCATTGCTGGCTGGCATTCATTCTCATTTGCATTTTTTCCATTTGACGAAACACTGTAAATTTTAATTTATTAATCGTAGGAGAGGAGAAGACCACTGCCTGAATTTTATTCCCTTCTTTCGTTGTCCTACTAGAATGTACTCAACAACATTGAAAAGTTACACAAAATTAGAGGGAAAAATGTTCACTGAAAAAAATTTGTTACTACAACAAGATTACTGATAAAATAATAATAAATGCAAACTACTTGCATATATTTATAGTCATTTTTATCAGTCACCTTGATTTTTTATGCGAGAAGACAAAATGCTTATCTGTCATCCTATTCAAGTCAACTTCTGTATCCCATTCATCTTCCTTTCCACCACCAGTCCTTTATTATTAATGCATGCAGATTACCACATTGAGGCAAGTCAAAGGAAGATGAGGCTACATTGATCAAGACAATGATGATGACATTATAATTTTTTATTAAGGTATCCTCTGAAATGAAAGATTTTTGCAATGTGTTTTTACGCCTTCGTTATTGCTTTCACCAAGGTAAAATTCACAAAAATATAACACAAACTTGGCCCATTGTCATGAAGATAATGATGGTATTGAATCATTAGTGAATTTTTTGGGGAATGCCACCCATCTAGCAAAATAAAAATCAAAATGTAGGTCTTCTGATGAACTCATCTTCTTATAAATCTGGTGGCAATGCAAAGGACCATTTTATCACCGTCTCTTCGTTCTGAATACTAATGCTAATAGCTTGTGTACATGTAATTTTTCTCCACTGCTTCGATTCATTTTTTATTAATAAAACGTGGATGGTCAATTTATAGCTGCCGAGACGATGAAGGGATTGGTTTCAACAGATTGAAAAAATAATAGGGCACTGAAAACCATGACCAATTCGAAATAATCTGGGATGCGATGTCCACATGATTAATTAAAGTGGCGACGTGGCTAAAGAGAGATAAATTTATTATTCATTGGAGACTGTTTGAAGGTGAACAAGCATAATAATTAGAAAGGGGGCGAGAAGACATCTGCATCTTCCTTTCAGAATGTATTGAAAACACGTTTAAAGGAATCGTTTCTTGGCTATTATACATGCCTATACATTTTTGTTCTATTACAGCAGTTCAATCTAGAGAATTTCAAGAAAAAATGGATTTGTTATCTTATTGATCATCACCGTCACAATTAAAACAATCATGTCGTATATCTGCTTTTTACTTATGCGTACAATGACACTTCGAGTTCGAGTTCGTGCTCAGCTCGCTATTTTTATAAGTCGTTCGTTTCTGATGAACAGCCCTTTATTTTTTCTGTTTTCTTCTTCTTCTTCTCAATCTCAACAACAACAATTTGAAACGAAAACAGTCATGTTTGTTGCCTAGTATATGAGCGAGTCACAACATCCCCAACTACTTAATTCTTAATTTTCGACATTTAGATCTCTGCAGTAAAAGAAACTAACTGCAAATAACTAGAAGCTACGTAATAACAACTTTTTCAAAGCCACAGAAGTGCTATTTTGACTCATCAATCAAATTCTACGAAAAAATGAAATTCTACGTTGAACTAGTTGTTTTGGCATGCGATTATTTTCCTCGGACGTTGCTGGCTCATTGTTTCTTTTATCTTCCTCATGATCGACGAACTATTGCGTATTGACAGTGTTAACCTTTGCCATATTTAATTGGATTCTCTACAGTCAGTCACCTTTGTCAGTTGGAGATAAACATTTTATGCTGACATGCATTATTATTGCTTTCGACTTACACCTGTACAACTCAAAAACCTTCTCGAAAGAAGCCCCGATTGTCGTAAGATTCTGCCAGTAAAGTGCCTTCGAACAATTTTTCACTCACGAGTAAATAACCCTCGGTTTGCATTTTTGCATCAATCATCAATGTTTATCATCTTTATCGTTTTCGTCTTCTCGTTTGTGACTGAAACCCATCATCACTACCCTCGCAGTCAATGTAATGTAATATAATATCATATAATTTATTGCTTCATGTTCGCATGTTTATAAGTGTACATTACTCCGTTATTACTTCTGCACAATAAAAAGTGAGAGAAAAACGTCAAATCCTCTGCTTATTTCTAGGGGGCTACATTATTATTATTATTTTTATGGAAACTGCAACATATTTACTGGTTGCAGTGCGCTAAACACAATAAAAGTAAAGCAAAATAACATCGTGAAAAAGCTGGCCAAGCAGGATTATCATATTTTTCGTAGGTAAATAGTACCGGATTGTTTTGGCATTTTTGTGATGGTGTCATAAACATTCGTAGACACGGATGCCCATTGAGCATTATTTGAAATAATATTTTTGTCAAAAAAATTGTTGTAAGATTTGTTCATCTGTCTGACCATTTATGAATTTATTCAGAAACCTTTAGTAGTAAAAAAGTTAAAAAGCTGAAAAAAATTGTTGAAGTGTCGATATATTTGTATTTTTATGCCATGACATGAACACATACTTCTGTTGATTGGTAGCGATTCTGAGGTTTTCTCCAATTAAGGGCATTGCTATTGTAAAGCAAAAAAAAAGTCAGTCATTGTTTTTGCTAATTTCGTTAAAATAATTAATATGTACACTTTTATGGCACTTAGGTTGCTTTCGACTGATCTAAATAAATGAGTAGATAATGATAGTTGATAATAATGGTGAATTGGAAGGCATGAAGTGGAATGAGCGTGCACATTTTAAAATATATTGATGTCGTGTCGGGTGATTGTCGGTAGTCGGCGCAGGCTCTAACTGCACCTTAACTCACGACAATTGACAATCTACTCGTGTAATCGAGGTAGGCACGCGAAACAGAACAATTTGCGACTGACTGTTCTTGTGCTTGGCTTGATGCACTTACAGAAGTTTGCTAAAAATGAAAATGCTGTCAAATATTTGTATTTGTGTGGCTTATGAAGCAATAAATAGAATCAACTTGATGATTCTCTTCAGGTGCTTTTCTGAAGATGGAAAGTACAAAAACTGAAAAAGTTATGATGATGCTGGTTGCTAGACTACTGGTCATTATTCATTTTTCAATTGTGTTTGAGAAAAAGGCGTGTAAATGCCGATGTGTCGATGTGTCATTCAGTCATTCACTGCTGTACGTATTTCTAAAAGAAGAATTCGTCTTTTAATAACACGAATAAATTATGACGAAGAACACCGCGATAATTGAAAACTACATTCTCATTTTATAGTTTTTTATTTCATTTTTCTTGACGTTTACCTAAACTTTACTGTTTTCAATTTTATGCCTCATTCATAATTTATGACGGAGTGAAAAAAAAAGTTTACTGAAAACAGTAAAATATTTTTTGTTAAAAATCAACATCGAATACCTGACTTTAAAAACCAGCATCGTCATCAGCATTATCATCAAAGGTGATCAACATGAAATAGTTAAAATCTTGATAATTTTCTTTTTTTGGTAGGTAGTGTTCAACTCCATCATTAATGAAAGTTGTTTTTCTTTCGACTGACTGACTGACACAAGTTTTATTTGACTTTTCGAAAGGAGGGAGTTTGTGAAGGAAGCGAACGAGACACTTAATCAGTAAGCAGGCGAACAGGGAGGTGCGCATGATTGTCATTGAAATTAGGCATAAAATAGTTAATCCAACCAATATAACCATCTACCTTTCCTATTCATTCATTTTCTTGCTATTTGATTTCAAGAATTGTGTCTGAGTGTTTAATAAAACAAATAACGTACCTTCTGTACAAGCAGGCCACGCTCGACTTTTGTTGAAGGAACCATTACTGTAATTATTGAAATGCAACTTGTTCGGCATTATATTTATTAACATGTAGTATTTGATGTAATAAATGTATTTCTGAACCAAAGATATATTTTTTTGTCAAAAAATCAAAATTAAATGAGTGGATTTAATGAAAAACTAACTTGACTTTTTCACCATAAAAATTCTCGTTCTCCCTCAATCTTCTTGTTTTTAGGTTAAATTTTTAGTAGTCAAGAAATAACGCTTAAACTAATTGAAACCAAAGCAAAAAGAATGCTATAAATGTAAATTGTTAAGAGATGTGAATCGACTTTAAAAAACATATTACGGGATTGGTACATGAACAACAGGTTTTTATAGTCCATCCCTTTACTTTAACACACTCATTAGTATACAAACTAATTGTAGTTACTGCAGTCCTTCTTTTACACAATTTCCAACGGTATGTCAAGCGTGTCAAGTTATTTTAAATTTTTCCTTCCTTCAGTAAAATAGTTATCAGTTTGATCTGCTCAGCGTGAAAGTACTTCGCTTCTGTCTGACCATAATTAACGACAAATTAATAAGTTTCTACTAATGAGCTTCTTCATATCCTCTAATCATTCATAACCTTGGAACCATTCCTCCACCTGAGATTTAATTAGATAAGCAGGATTTT
This sequence comes from Cyphoderus albinus, assembly GCA_021029165.1. Taxonomy (NCBI): domain Eukaryota; kingdom Metazoa; phylum Arthropoda; class Collembola; order Entomobryomorpha; family Paronellidae; genus Cyphoderus; species Cyphoderus albinus. The sequence continues at coordinate 64,725 of VYYJ01000135.1, read as the reverse complement.
GATCATCTATGGTGCAGTGTGCCCAAGTTTAATTGATGTTTGCATTGCAAATTAGCCAATTTGAACAAAATTTGAAATTAAAATATTATCTGAAGCGTTTGCCGACAACGTCATTTATATTATTAATCCAGTGATAATTTATAATTACTCGATGCATACAAAGTCATTTGAATATTTAATTACCATTAGTGATTATTTTTTGTTTCAGATTCCTATGCAAAGGCGGAGCCAGAAAGCGTGCATCTCATCCGACCCATTTTCCAGTGATTCTCCATAACTGAAATCAATATAATTTTGCTGCATTCACGTTGTGTTGATGAAACAAATCGATCGTCAAGAAGACCTCATTAATTATTCATTATTTAAAAACACGTGTCCTTCTGTGTTCGTGTGTCGGTGTGTTTCTGTAAAAAGTGAATTGAATGCAACTGAATTCGAGTGTCAATACAGATAAGTGATATTAGAAGAAGTATGTACAAAGTTTAGTTCTTTAACGCGTTGAACTGAACGTGACTAAGTTTAATGCCGTTTGTAAACTATTGTTGTGATCCGATGCCTACCGATCGAGTGGTACGCCCGAACATGAGCTCCAAGGAGGTAACGTTAATAAACTTTTACTATTTACAAATATTCTTTTTTAGGGGTGGATATTTGTCTACAAGTGTCATCTAGGGTTGCCATTCATAGTGTAAATCATAATTAGCATTTTAATATTTCAAAAGGAAACATTAAAAAGCATCATATTAATATTTTAATGGCGTTTTCGTCGACATTTGTTCTTTAATTAACCGGGGCTGACCAAACTGCAGTCTCCATTTGTAATATTTACATACATAGCGCCTTGTTGGCCAAACTAAAAGAGTTCAGTTTTATTGACTTTTGCAAAATACCTATTAAAATCGAACATTTTTAGCAGTACCTTCGAGTACCACCAAGTAAGTACCTATTTCACAACCCTGCATTGAAAAAAAAATCAACAACTTATTACATTAGTCTCTTCGTTTGCATATTACTAATCAATAATAAAACTGATTCTTTATATGAAAGGAAAAATATAAATTAAGCGGGCTAAGAATTTCGTCTAGAACAAGTTCTTGCAAGTGGGTAAGATGAATTCGTAATAGTAAGATTTATGACTCAAAATAATTATTTCTACTCCCAATGTCACTTTTTTAAAGGAGAGACTCATAATGAAAGGCAAATTTCGGCGTATATCTATGGACAAAAGATAACTTGTGAAGATGAACAGATTATTAATTGGATCAGTAACCATTATCAAATAGTTCAGCTCATTTTCTACCTAGAGTATTAATGGCGACGACGTTTTCGATTAAGAATCCTAATAAAATTCGCCTTTAAAATCAATTGTCATGTATAATGCGACTAACTACTAGAGATTATTGTAAGCAGTGTAATTCTGTGCAAAGGACATTCAAGAAGATTACATTAATGTTAGGGCCATCATTAGTAATCATTTGGATTATTGCTATGATCAGCGTCCCTGCTTACCTCTAATGTGAGCAGAGCAGTAATATTCGGAAATGTTAATATTATGCATAATTATAATAGGATAAACTTGTTTGCGTTTACTTGTAATGAGCAAGCAAACAGGGTAATATAATAATAAAAAGCTGTTTCGCCCAAGCGCCTCCTCTCCTTACGCAGAGAAGAAAATGCTCCAATAATTAAATAAACATGCTCTCTGGCTGTGAAGCTTTTGCTCCTGGTTGTTTCTGTGGAGTCCTGGATGATTCTTCTCCTTGTCTTCCCATTTTGGTAGTCAACAAATGTAACTTTTATTTTGCGTGCTATTATTATTACAGCTCAGGTAACAATCAAATCAATAAATAATAATCGACAGTAGTAGAATTCGATCTTGTCGCGGCAAAATTTTCAATCGACTGACAGAAGTAAACGCTGATCAAAATTCAAGGTGACTCATCATAAAAAAGTTTGAAATTCTCTCTCATCAATTTTTGATAAATATCAATTCGATCTGCAGAAAATTCAAAGTCTGCGCACTTTAAATGATGGGATGGCTTTTGGTAAAACCAATTCTTACCTTTGCAATGAATTATGTATGGTGTAATGGAGATGAATCAATTTTTATGTGCTCGTCCGCTCTTAGGTTGGAATTGCAGGAGCAAGAAATTGAAAAATAATGATAGATCTGGAATGTCAATTTTTAAATATGCTTACCTAATTCGCATGAAATTGTTTTTACTTATTTCTACGATGACGGATTCTTTTTCGGAGATTGATTGACAAGCAGAGACCTGTTATCGTTGCCATTCTTTATTGTTTTATTTAACCAACTCAATACTCAATGGTCATATTATGTGGAAAATTGAACAGCGCTTTCTTCCGATGATACTCATGCCAAAGGATTTGATTTACATTCGTTGTGCCACAGCCTTCAGCAAATTAGTGCGATCATCTTCAGGCTTTACTGCATTCATTAAATATTGTTGATATCATACGCTACGCTACCAACCTCCTGTGTGTGTGGTATCATATTCAATTAATTTTTATTTCAACTCATGTTTATTTTATTGCTTATTACGAATTTATTGAGGATGTTTTCTCGAGTTGTAGAACAAATGACTGCGTCCACTAACTTATTCTTATAGATTATTTCACATGATAATTTTTTTTAAATCCGTCATCTTGGTGGTATTTTCTTACAATGCGTGCCTTGGAGAAGTTATTCAATTCTCTTCTTTCTGGGATTACGTACCTTGTTTACTGCGTTTCTTTGTTTAATAAATATGCACCTCGGAGAAGAGGATCCTCCAATGTCTACAATCTCTGCATTAATAATAACGAAGGAAGGGATAAATTCAATTATTTTTCCTCGTCTTCGTAAAGAGATTCTGCATAAAATATTTGAGACTGACAGAACTATTACCAATATCAATATTAACATCAGCCTTGTGACGAAGAGATAATGAGAATAGAGAAATGTTACTGCTGAAACGGATCATTTATAGCGAAACAGTGAGGACGACTAAGATTTGAAAACGGCGTTTGTTTTGATTATGTAAAAATCAAAGCAGAATATTTCAGCCTTGATACTGTTGCTCGCGAAATAAAATTTACACACTTGGAATTGCATGGAGTTTACATAAAATCCCAGCAGAAAAACACAGTACAACAGACAAAATCTAAATCCGGTGTCTGACAAGGCCAAGAAGTTCAAACAAGCAGAATATTTGTTTAAAGATTGTTAGGTACATATTCCATTTTTGGTTCGCAATTTTTTACCATTGTATTGGTGAATTGAGTGAAACTAAACAGTATAAAAATAACTGTGCATGATTCGCACTCACGATCCCTTGAATTTCGTTTCCTTGGGGAATGACAGTGCTGAAAGAAGTGTTTATAAAATTCGATTTTGAAAAACCGTTGTGTAATGCAGACTATCCCTTTTCTCGCAAAATAATGGAGTCTATTAGCTGATTTATTTGAGGGAAGCATATAAAAAAGAAAGGCAGGGTAGACAGAGAGGGAAAATATGGGTTAGGTGTACTTATTTGTCCTCCTGGTCAGAGAGCAAAGAGTTTTACAAACAAGTTGAGTTGGTGGAGCGGTTGAGTGCACAATCTATTTATTTCTGGCCGCATGACATGACATGCATGCTTGCTCATTTTGCCCATTCTTATTTCACTCCACCTGTACAATACAAGTAAGAGGAAAGGGCCTGCAAGATCGAATTGGATTTGATGTAAGTAACTGAACCTGCACTATTATAATATGTGCTGATGCTAAAAGCAGGGTGACTAAACGAGAAACAGAGAGATAATTCAAGGAACACGGCGTGTTTATTCAGGTTTAAGTCGAGCTGTGAGCAAAATGATGATCATCATAATATATTGTGTTCGGTTTAAAAAATGAATAGACTTTTTATTCTATAGGGAAGAAAAATAATAATAAATACGCAGAGCGCAGAGTTGCAAGAGGCAAGAGAGAGGAGATTTCTATTCTCTGCATCTTGAGCTCACCCATGTGTAAAAGTAAATGCCAAGCCTAAAATTGGGTGGGGTAGGTTCGTATTATGTATGCATTATTTTAAAAAAAGAAGAAAAGTTTACTCCTATGATGATATGATGATGTTCGAAGAAAATGTTCAATATTAATAAACTCGTCGTCTGCATAAGCAAGCTTTGAAGTGGGTTGAAAGTCGTACCATTATTCATTACATGGACCACATAATGTACTCAAATAAGCAAGTAAATGGCCATTATTATCATCCTCATTATATTAACTGAATAATAATAAATAATAATCCAGTGATCATTTACGTCGATCATTGTTTGAGTTTTTCAGTAACGCCATGCAGAAGCAGGTTTCAGTGGAGTAATATGCTTACATCTGCTGTTAGACACGTTTCACCAAATAGTTTTTGACATTGTATCAGTAAGAGTGCTCATGGTGTGCAGGTAGGTCTTTTCACTACTCAGAAAATCTGCTTCATTCAATTTCTGTTAGCAGTTTCTTTTTCCATTTTATTACTATTGATGGTTCTGATTTATTTCCTTCAGTATTTTTATACATCCGTGCATATCTCGAAAGTAATTCTTTTTCTGATTTCTGAGTTTCCTTATTACGATGATTTAAATAAATAAAAACAGTATGAATATCACGATTCTACCTAGCTTATTTCTTCTTTTTAAAATATATTTTCCATTTTACAAAACAGAAAGTTTCAAAGTAAAAATAACACTGTGTACACACTCTTGCTATTTTCTACTTTGTTCGGTCTCACTCAACGTTTCAAACTAACAAAATTTAAAAGCACTGACGAGGTCAAGATTTGATGAGTCTGAAGTTCCATGAGCACGAAATTACTAAGCGAGCATGCAGACATGTCCTGTCTTCGTTTCGACGTCTTTTAAATCGAATTTAAGAAGACATGCAAACATGAGCGAAATCGTAAAATAGGATTCAAAAAAAATATTTAAAACAGCTTTAAAGTGAAAAATAGAGGATTGGAACCTACGCCTTCGTGTTATGACTTTCTTCACAAAGACACGTAGTATTGCGTCATGAAACCAATTGCATTGCATATGGACAGCGCAAAAGCAACCTTAGAGCAAGAATTGGTGTCTCGAGCTCGAAAAAACAAACAACAAAGCGGTCCACCTTTCTTCGAGCTTAATTTGATCTGACAAAGAATAGACCGTGTTTGATTATGACTGAGAATAGACGAGCTGTAAAGGAAACATGACTAGTAGGACACTACGATGTTTTTTCAGTAACGATGACGTCCAACCATGATTACAATACACAATATCCCTACTCAGTCAGACTCAGACCTGACAAATAAAATGTCCCAAGTTTTGCACAATCCGGCAGGTAGATGATTTCTTTGTGTAAATATAAAAAACTTTATGATTACACACAATATTATGTTCATGGAAAATCAAGTAATGTGCTATAAGCTTACACTTTCCTTGTCTGTTACGACGCATTAGTTAATGGAGGTTCACTCGTTTTGATGTAGCACCAAAATTTTCATACCTTTCTCTTTCCTAAAATTCTGATAATGAATGCATGCATGCGTGGTAAGAGTTGTGTGTTTGTTGCATCTTCTCTCTCCCTCTCTCGGCCTTTGTGTTTTTTTCTTGTGCTCATGTTGTAAAGAAAAGGGCATGTTTGTGCATGTAGGTTTGTATTAACATTCTTAGAACAATGTTTATGGCAGAGTGGGTTTGATACATTGTGTGTTTATATTACTTATGCGTATCTTCTCTCTTCTGATATAAAAGGATTGCTTAATGCTTGAAAAAATATGCTCCTTATGATTTCTTGCTGCTTCATAGAACACACGAGACACACCTTAAATAATACGTTTAAAAAACTTTTATCCTCTGTGAACATTTTTCCTTTCTGTGAACATTTTTCCTTTCTGTGAAGTTGAAGGCGTCGACGTCACCATACCATGCAGGAGAGTGTTTCACAATTTCCACGTCCAATGCAATCAAATCCATGTAAGCACTTAACGTTGAACAGTTCAACCTTTCTTCACGATCCAATGCAAACAAAACCAGAAGGTCGGTTTCGAACCAAGAGTGAGAATGATATTGTGTGATACGATGAGATACGATAATACAGACTTTCTGGCTGCGTTTCGGAATGTGACGATTTAGGCATAATTGTGCTTTAAAAAGATACGCACGTAAGTAAAATGTGATGTGATATGGCTTTAGCCTATGTTAGGTGACGACGACGATGATGATAGAATGATAAATAATGCAGAATGTGAAATGAGAATTATCTTGAAAACGAAAAATTCTCCATTTCAACTTGATTCCATCAGACAGAAAACTACCCAAGTGTTACACACTTTACCTTTGATTGTATGTTTATGTATTGAGAAAATTTGGAGGGAGTGCCACCTCCTACCTTCACCTATATAGAAATTACAACAATAAAGGCAATCTTGTATTTTGTTGAGAAGAAATGTATGTTAAATGTAATGTTTTATGAATCTTCCACTATATTTTTGCATGCCACTAAAGTCACTAAATATGATTACGAACCCATGAAGCGCTTGTTAGAGCGCACGCTGTGATTTTTATATGTTCCAAGATTTTGGCTGCCCGAATATGAGTGGAGAAGAAGGTACCTGGTGGAATGCATTTCACTTTAAAGTATGATAATAAAGGATACCGGTGACATAGTAAATTGAGTATCAATGAGCATGGGGCAGCTTGGACGGGTTTGTAAGTTCTGAGTAGCCCTTTTTAATATGAACTTTCATAATACTTTAAAATAATCAAAAAGTTAAAAGAATGTGCAGTGCGAAGTCACAAAACACTGCATTATTATCTCAGCCTACACACAAGTACAGGAATATTTTTTTCTTGGTTTCTTGGTCACTTTAACTGATTACATTGGTTGTACATGGTAGATAAACGAAACGTCATATTGTAGATATTGCAACTCAGAGTACAAACAGTGTCGATCTCATCTTGGCAAAATGTCATTGTTCAAGCTGCTATAAAATAAATCTAGTCCGCAGGTAGTATTCAAGAGTGTCAACTGTTACATGATGTTATGATGAGCACGCTTACACAATGTAGCTATGTACTATAGACAGAATGAAGAAAAGAAGAGAGATACGTGTTTGAAAAGGCATGATGAGACTTTTCATGGCTAGCTGAGTTGTTAGACACATGTTCCTCATCCCCAGTCATCTTCTTAAACATGAATAAAACAAATATTGTGAATGTGAGCCGCACAACAACTTTGCTCAAATTGAATAAATGTCAAATTAATTCATTTTGGCAAATGCATTGCAAGGAATTAATTATATGATATTAATCATGCTTCCTTTCGCTCAATTTTTTTCTGGTTTTCTGAGGCTTGTTGAATTTAGGAAAAATGCAGTTTATAGCATAAATTCAAGGATATTTCGTTTGCGAATTGAAGCGAAAAATCTTTTTCCATTCTTCCTCTACTTTCCTTCATCACTATACATTAAAATTGAAAAGTCTCAAGTAAATCCAAATAAAAAATATTTACGGAGGTTTATACAATAAGGTTTTTATGAAATATCATATGTCCAATAGTAGGTGATTGAAAGTGGAGCTCTCGGCTCGGCCATTTATTATACTGAACAATAAAGAATTATTATAGTAAATTGAGCTAAAAAATTACATATTTTCTTTGGTTATTTGATTATAAAATTACACGTCCATATTGCATTCCATTATTATCACTACAATTTCAAAATAATGACATCATTTCATGTATAAATTGCTCTTGTAATTTGGTCGATCAGTAGTCGGCCAGATTTGTTAAAAAGGCATTGATTGATACCCTCGTAAACGTTTATCTTAGAAATAGCAACATGACAATCCGTCTTTGCTAATACCACAAACAAGATAATTAACGTTCTTGCAAAAAATAAAATATCCCTTGTTTATTATTTCTTAAAAGAAAATGGCGTTCATGCTTGTACTTAGAGTGTGGTGTATCAACGATGAACACTTGCACACGCATTATGCATTATTATTACGAGTAGCTGTGGTTATAAATACTAATCACTTTGTTAAGTGGTTGCGGTAGATAATAGCGTTTACTAGATATGTTCTGCAAGACTCCCAAATTATGCAATTTACTTCTTGTAAGTGTGTTTTTGTTAATCAGCAACTTTTGAAAATCGCCGTGAAACAGCCATACAATGAGAATGGTAATTGTTTTGCTGATTTTAACTTTATCAAACAAAATTTGCAATCTGCAACAAACGAGATGTAATTCGTTATTAGGACTTTGCTAACTAGCACCTGTTGGAAGTAATAATGATGATGATGTGTTTATTTCAAACCTACGGTAGTCACCAAAGATTACGTTTATTGCCTGCTGTGTAAATTGCCGGTAGTGGTAATGCTAATAGCCGCCCATCTATACCAGTAGATATTTAATTGTACTCCAAAGCAAACCTGAAAGTATTTAGGAGGCACAAATATGTACCGACAAACCAATTTGAACAATGAATTGAATAAACAGGTTAATGAATCGATCAATGAAGTCTTGTATTGCATCATGCCCGCATTTCTCATTTACTCGTCTTGTTTTGTGCTTTTACCAGGCGGAATGTCCGCCCGTTCAAATGGAGCCAGTGGACTTAACCGTGAACAAATCAGACGATGGATCTCGCCGCAACTGCGAGTCCCCGGAAGATGAAGGGAATTCCTTGATGGACCATTCAACTTCAGATTCGGAGGACTCGTCACCTTCCAGCTTCTCCTCCAGTTGGAGTTCACTTTTGTGGGGAAGCAGCTCCAGTTCTTCACCATCAACATGTATTGACCTCAGTGTTAAAAAAGGTAAGATTGTTTGCTCCCATTTTTTCTAGCTTTTGCTTGCCCGCCATAAAAAGCGTTACATTTTTGGTCAATTGCACCCCGTGGCTTTGTAAAAATTCTTTTGGTTGTGGAAGGAAATAAAATCCAATGTTTATTGTAATCAGTGCAACAAAAATCACGTAGAGAACCAGTCTTTTGTGATACACATAATATCACACTCATGCAATTAATAATTCATAATATGTAAATAGTATAAAATTGCTTCATTTCTTCCAGTGTACTAAATTGTACACAAACCAGCTCCAAATATGCCAGCCAGCTAATAGCCTCAATCACATTGAATACCTTCATGCTGGTAGTTATGATATGTTTATGATTGCACCAGGTGTCAAAACTGCTGCGGGTCAATTTGACATCAAAGTATGCATAACATTAGGTAACAAAGTCAAACAAGAGTTTGCTTAAATTACGAAGGTGATTTTTGAAAAAAGTGATATCCCTTTATTCCTCTAACAATTGCTGGATAGCGATCGCCTCATTGTTCAACCTAGCGTGGTGTCAATAGCTTATTTTATCCGAGTAAAATATTATCATCGATCTTTCTCCCACCCACGTTTACGTCATGCGAGATGCTTTCCGATACCGCCACCACCGTCAGTGTCCAACTTCGAAATAAATGAACAAGTGAAAGAAAGCAGGCAGGTAGTCAAAGTGTAACAATGAGAGCAGAGCGGCCGCCGCCACTGAATGTGAGACGGCAACATTGTTAAGTTGTAACGAGAAAATAACAAGTTGCACAAAAAAAGCAGCAATCTGCCAAACGGACAGCAGCACTTCTCCTCACATGATCAACCACTTTCAACATGATCATCAGGAATAAACAGCGGGAGCACATGGTACGTCATATATGTACAATAATGACAACGTAGACTAGGAAGAAGACTATGATTGCAACAATAAATGTACACATAGCTACTGCGGTGGAGTATTATCTTCATTTTTATCATCATCATCACATTATTATCATGAGTAGCCTCTTGGTTGGTTGTTGCTGGTTGGTAGCAATCAGTAAAGCGTTATGTTTTATGATACACCTAACTTACTTTATTGATGATAAAGGCGTGGCCTTTTCGGCATCAGTGAAGAGCAGTGCAGTGGCGGTGACGAGGAACGCCACGTCGCCCCGTACCAGCATAGAAGCAGCAAGTGAGCATTCTTTTCTGACAAGATATCGTAAAAGTGGCGCATAAAAATCAAGACAACAATGAAAAATGCGATCAGTAGTGTGAGATGAAGATGCTGCTCCTGTTTCTTGTGAGTTGTGAACACTTTTGGCGTTTTGTTGGCTCATTCACTTAACTAACTGCTTCCACAAACACAGCATACGCAACAGATGTACGTACATGGCCATTCATATAAATGTTACTTTGCGCTGACATTCATGTCATTTGTTTCTCACTTTTATGCGTGTAGATAAAAACACTTGACAAAAAATTGTTTTAGGGAGCAGCTCCGGCACCAAGCAAACAAGCAGTGCATTTTTTTCTGTTTCACTCTCTTTTTTTGCTCTTCTTTTTATTATCATTTAATTTTGCATTTTTGAAAGGATGCGCAACGTTGGTACGTGGTGTGCCTACCTGCTGCAGAAGTAGAAAGTTGCTCGTGAAGCATGTTGCCCGTTTTATGAGTAAAGAAAAAGATATCTTGCTGTGAGGTGACTTTCTTCACCGATGTGTGTGTATAGCATTGGCGGTGTTTTTATGTAAGTTACGTGAGCACACACCTCTTCTTGTCTGACGTGACAACTGAAACAATGAATATTCCGTTGACTCTCATATATAATGCATAGCGAATGGAGTAATCTTGACCTATTTTGTGAGCACCGGAAATGAGCGACAGGCTTATTTCCGTTTCAGACCGCTTTTAATCTTTTGGAAGATTCTCTTGAAAACCTTGCTTTTACAATATTGAGTTTTCCCTAGTCTAAGTCCATCCAGCATAATAGGATGAATTTTGATGAATTTTTGTTGGGGAATGTAAAAGTATGATGTAGTGTAATGTGGCACACAGAAATGGACTGATAAAAGCGAATGCTCACTTCGCTCTAATAACACATCAATTAATCTTTCAGGGAGTTTTAGTGTGTGGGAGATGCTGTAGGCAGTGAAAAACTGATTATTCCTTTTCATTTATAGTTTCTCTCTAAAAACAATGAAAAGGCATCAAAATGTAATTACACTTAACTGCAGCTTAAAAACATACCCGTGAACTCTGAAGCCACTTGCCGTATAATTTATTGCAGGACAATAATGAAATCTAATTATTCATTCTTTCTTCTTTCACTTGAGAACGCGCCTTGTGAAAGAGAGTAATTCCAAAGCAGCAAAATTGTTGCATGTTGCGTGCCACCTTGATGAAAGAAACGATTTAGATTGTTTTCTTCGATGTGACCACGAGGCAAGAGCAAACAGAGTCGGTTAAATACATGCACATATTTCATATCGTCATGTTTTGCACTCTGATGTGCACCCTTATTAAACCATGCCTCTAAAATGCTGATGCAGGACAGCGTTTGCATGTTTTGATTCCATAACAGTTTGAAGAAGACGGCCAAGATTTTCACTTAAATATTTCAAACTCCAAACCAACATTTTTGCCATAACAATTACAAATGTTCTCTGCTCAAAACGCTGTTGCAGTATTATGAACATAAAGCACTGGTGTTGTTTTTTGCTTAGCTTTTTGATGAGAATGAAGAATGTAAAGAGGAATTTTGTTCTTGTGTGAACTACGCTAATAATACAAGCACACCATTCATTCATTGCAATTACACTGACTGAGAATGCAGTTTATGATGTCGATTCTGCATCAGCTCATACATTACACGCAAGATGATCGTGAAGCTCGCAGTCCTATCGTGAGTCTATTATAATTTACTGGCTGAGAAAGTAAACTGCATAATGCTGGCTGGCGTGCATTCCCGGTTCATGGCGTGAGCTCTCCATGCCGGAGACTTTGTCCTGTGTGTTGTACGCAGATGTGGTTGATGTGGATTTGGTAACAATTTTGGCGTTAGTTTCCTTGCTGTAAGTACATATGTAATTGTGTGACCAAGGGCGCATGTAAGTATTTTGCTTGCACCTCTTTTGCTTAAAACTTATTTGCAACTCTGTAGGAGGAGGATTACGTTTACGTCGCTTCTGCAAAGGAATGCCCATTGTAATATAATAATGACTAGTGACAAGTGCTAAATTGCTCTCGAGGGTTAAAAGGAATTCATGTAGATTCTGTGGCAAAAGTGGCAAGGAGAAAATAAATGTGTGGTTTCCTCAAACTTTTTCTACATGATTTCCTTGGGCTCGTCCGACTGTGCCATGATGATGACGCTGATAATCATGATGATGCGGATAGGGATTGGTGATGGGGTGCCGGTCTCATTAATATCTGTCTTGAAATAATACAGGTACCCTACATGGGATCTACCTTATTTCTCCCTCTCTCTCCATCCTCTCTCATTTTGCTTCACTTACGCAAGACATAGTCTTTCTTCTTTCTTCATTATTCTTAACTATGAATTACTTTTCATGATCATTCCTCATTTTGTCAAACGCTTGGTGAGTGAATGAACACTTAGATTTCAAATTCGTGTGGAGGAAAGACGATATTCGTCATGAGGCATTGTGGAACTATTTACGCATTTGGTTTTTTTCTTCCGAAAGCGATATTATGAAATAAATAAACAACAAACCGTAACGAGATAATAATTCAAGAAACCACACGGCAATATTATTATTATTTAGAATGGGATTTCTTGGGGAAGTAAAAAGACGAAAGATGTGGTTTCATTCTTTCGTGAAATCGTAAATACCTCCACTTTTTTATTCTTTGCCCTCTTACGCATATATAATGATGAGTGAATGAAGTTTAATATTGATTGTGGGCTCTCTTCTTTTCTTGATTCGGTAAATAAATAAATGGTAGCAGTCACTCACTCAAAAAAATAATAATGCAAGAATATTAATAACCATTGTGGCAGTGGCGTTCGCGTCGCTTGCTGTACATAGTCCGGAGCACATGATTACGTATTTTTGAACGATGGGGCATCCTTTCTCTTCTTCTTCTGGTGTGATGTGATGACGATGGTGGCGTGGCTGATGAGAGCCATGGTATTTCTCCTTTAAGGTGACTGATGCTTATTAAAAATCGTGGTGTTTAGGTAATTGACTTGAGAAAGAATATCCATTTTCAGCATGTGGTGTCCCACAATCCTCACTTAATTCTCCCACAATAAATAAATACGCTTAGACATGCATAATGCAACATTATAGGAAAAGTAATTGAACCGTTTTCCTAGCAGAGGAACTTTCATCTCGGTTAAACTTGGAAAATTCAGGTTATTTCCTTGTGACAGATATAAATTATCTTCTTCTCCCACTACCCAAATAGCGGTAGCAATACCAGCGTCCTATATCAAGAGAATGGCTCGTTGGAAGCGAAGCGGATCTGAAGGGATAATTTGGCCTCAAAGATTCCTTTTCATGAATACCTACACATGTTGCACTTTTTTAATAATAGTAAACTTTTACTGTAAAAGTTCAAAAATTAGGGTATTACAGCCTCTATATTACCAAAGTGTTGTGGAATAAACACTTTTTTACACCTTTCTCATTTATTTACCAAAATAATTAATATCGGGTACAATATCAGAGGAACAACTAATCATCGTAGGTCATGTGCTTTCTTATGGTTTCTACATAACAAATACATGTTTGCTCACCAGTTCGGTGACTTAAAAATCCTGCTCCGATAAATTAGAAATCACTACATTTTGATGTTTATTTCGTAATCTAACGGAAGACATCTGTAAATTCTCTTGTTGGTCATATTTACTTATTTGCTTAGAATCTCGATCTCTTTTACCTAAACTCATCTTCACTTACCACTGGTCCTCACAGAGAATGAGAAGTTTTAAACGGATTGTGTATAGATGAAATTGAATACAGCTCAAATGTATCAAATTTTATATTGGTTTCTTTTACTACTCAACTTACTAAAAATGTGCATACTGAAAATGTGAAAATTGTGAAAACCTGCTGTTCTCAAAAACCTTGGTAAAAAATAAGCATGCATTTACCCCATTTTGCCGCTTATTAATAATATTATGCACACAATCTCATAAAGGTATAAATTATTGTGCATGGTATTTAGCCTTTGCTTCTTCACACATTGAAAATTGACTTTTCTGCATTTTTTCACAAAGACTCGATTAGCCTTCGCTAGTCCATCACGAGGAAAATCCGGTCCACAAACAATCTTTCACTGCTTTGTGCTTTCATATTCCTGACTAACTTTACAATTTACAATTACTTGATATAGACAAATATAATAGATATTAACTATGGTTGATAAGTGGGATACTATTATTATTATTATGATTATTATTCTTGGATACATTGTAAATTTTATGGTGAACCACTCACTTCACAATGCAAACTTCGCCTGTAAGAAGATGCAGCGAGCATGTGGTTACGGTATTTGTAAGTGTCAGAGAAGTTTTAAGTAGGGTCTAAACAGGATTTATGAGTTGGAATTTACATGATCTGACAACCGACACACACCTCTCTTTGAACTCTTGTAATGCAATATATTAATATAAATATATAAAATAACCTCATACATCTTTTTTCATCCCCACCCCAAACATTTTTTTCATAAAAGCTTAACTTTACATTTGTATTTGCATGCACACACTTTCGAATTCTCTCATTTTATTACTGGACGATCATTATTATTAATATTATTTAAGGTAAACACTTTTATAAAAATCACAAAATAAAATTTGAATAAAACGAGATGCAGACGTCTTGAGTGAAACTAGATAGAAAATGGCTTTAGTTATATAAATTAAAAAAAGAATACACCAGGTGAGACGGATATTCTAATGCAGTCACAGAAAAATATCATTCTTTAACTTTTGCTCTTACAAACAACAAAATTGTATTTTTATACCGCAAAAAATCTATTTACGTAAATATTCAGCACCCTTACATTAATCTCTGTGAATTTGATTAATGTGAAACGTTGCCCAACATATCTCTATTGAAACACGAATAATGTGCCACTATCATTATTACAATCGTTCTTGTAAACCTGAATCTAACTGCGCAATCAAAACAGAGTAAAGTCTCACTATACCGCAATCTCAGTAGGTATCAACAGAAAGCAGGGGAATTGGAATCGCTGTCGAGCTTGTCACAGTCTTTCTCATTTCATTTCTGACTCACGCTTTAATAGTGACGTAGAGATAATGATGGGTTATGGAAATGGACTTCGCATTAGGAAGAGAGCGGCGCTCATAAAACGATTAAATCTTTTCTAAAAAATCAAAGCCTTTTTCTTTTTCATCTTATACGCTGTGCAAGAATTGGGGAGAGATGTGAAATCTTATTTTACGAACACTGGATTTTGTACGTGTGTGAAAACGTTATTGCGAAAAGGTGAAAACAAAGGGCAGATGTACATAACACCCCCATCTTTTCTTTGCGCGACTGGTCCCATTTAACTTTTCATGTTGTTGTGGTCGTTGTTGCTTGGTTGTTGATGTTGACGTCGTTTGTATTTACTTATCAGAACATGGGCTTTCGAGCTTTCCTGCACATTCGCGATCTTACAAGCAAGGAAGGGAAAGGAGGGTGTGTTTTCTGTGATGTATCTGCTTGTAACAATGATGATAATATTATGGTGATGGGTCATTATCATCACAATAATGTAGCTACGGAGTGAGGTGGAAAAAAGTATATCAAAACAAGAGGATCACGAGAGAAGGAGCTCATCAAATTGTCCTACACTTTTGGTGAATTACAAGAAAATAATGATAATGGCAGGAGGAAAACTTTGACCGGACATCTATTTTTTATACGCTGGTGTGTGTGCCCTACCCAATTAACAATACCGTTGTGCATTGAAACGGTTGAGAATCCCTTAGATGGACTTGACTAATTCGCTCAAGATGGTGAAATTTAAATAGCCTTTGCACTGCTACTCCACCTCTGTCATTTCTACATCCATCTCCGCCATCATATTTTTCGCGTTTTGTTAATACTTTGTGGTTTAACCGTGACTGGCTATCAGGTAGGACACTTCCATTCAGTCTTTGTGCCTACTTGCTTTTATTGTCCTTGAAAGCACAGAGGGAAAGAAGGGGACGAACTAAGCGAAAAATTGCAAAATCATAATTCACGGTGATCACTCATTCAGGAGACAACTTAAAACTTGCCCATTATTGCTATGTAAATGAATGTAGCGGAGTCTACTTTTTATGCTAAACATAAAACTTTGACGTAAAGCACTTTTTGTATTAAAAAAGAAAAATGTTCTAGGAGAGAGGAAAGTTGCAATTTTTTTGTATGAATGCACTTTGAGTTAATCTGAAAGTTGGGCGACTTCTGTGCAAGTACGATTGTCAACCTACGAAATTTGCAGTTAATATGCAGAATGCATAAGTTATGAATTTTCGTTACTTCAAAATTTTTGTGATTCCTCGATGACAGCACTTTGTCAGAAACGTTTGTATGAGCTTCGTACCTACTGGGCTACTAAATAATCTAAAAATAAACAATGCAACGCGGTTTCTCCTTTCTAGAGCCGGATTCTTGAATTATTATCTTTGGCAAATATTCTTTCACATATTCTTTCACAAACAATAAAGTCTTTTAAAAAACCTGGTCCTGACTTTCGATGTCTTATTTTGTTTGCCTCAAGTTTTAAAAACGCTTGATATTGTCACTTATTGTAAAAGTTTAGAGAAATACGACATCTAAAATAGTTTCTAAAACCAAGACGAGGTCACTGCTTCTCTTTTTACTTTGAATCTTCAAATTAACCGAGCAACCGCCATTATGATAAAAATGATTTTTTGAATACGAAGAATGTCATCGCTGCACCACATGAGGCTAAAAGGCCATCGGCCAACAAGTTAACATTTTAAACAGTTTTTGTCTGGACACGTGATTTTGCGGTTACACACATGTCTGGTCTATTTTTGCAAAAATGTTAAATTTTATCTTTGAAAGATTCAGTATATACAATATGTTAAGGAATATCACAGCAAGAAAGCTGCGATGATGACATCATGTTGCTATGTAACCATTGAAAAGATTGCGACCGTGATTAAATCGCAAGATAATGGTAATAACAATAATGATAGTAATGTGATGTGTTTTGACCTAAAAGCTACGACGCATCAATGATCACCTATTCTACTCTCTGTGCAGTCACAGTGAGAGTCACTTTGGTACAAACCACAAACTGCAAATGAACTTTGGATAGTTTTGCTCGTATTATTTATGTATGTATTTGTTTCAATTGTTTCACTTAAGTAGAGTCGTGTACAGTTGAAGAAAAATTTGTTTTAATGTGGTTGGTTGAAAATTGACGTAGAAAACGGGCATATGAGGCATCACATCGCAGACAACAAGCGCTGACTCTAAAACATTTATCAAACGGGAAACTACCTTTTCTCTTCTGATCAAATCGCTTGAGCAAAATATTTAACAGCAGTGAAAATCCACATCGTGACCAAGAATTCATTTTCAAAGAACAAGGTTGAAAAAGTAAATTGAAAAAATGGTCCATTCGATGTTTTTGCCGAGAGAATGTGAATAGTCATCAAACTTATCATTTTTATCTACATGCGCACACATACCTACATTCAGCATGTACACACCTAATGATGAATCACGGTGATTTACTCGTTTGACTGGTAATGCATAATATGAGGGGAAGCAGCATTGTTTAACGAGGAAAAGCACACACTCAGTCTTATTCTTCTCTGTTGGATAATCCACGCACCATAAGCTTGTCATCTTTATTGTCATGAACCAGCGAGCAAAAAGAAAGACGGAAGATCCGCTTCGTCCCACCGCAATGGTGCATGTGTCACTGAGCTAATTTCCAAAAAGTCAAAAAACCACTGTTCCTTATGTTAGTTATAAAACTGCGACGATGAAAAGGTACTTAAATGATAAATTCAAGGGGGCTGCTAAAAGTCGTGATTTTTCCCATCAGCATCTTAATAATCAGGAAGATATGGTGGATGTTGAGGTAGTTGGTAAAAAAAACAATAAATGGGTTTTGTGGAAAACAATCTTAAGTGAATGCATCGTAAATAGTTGGGTGTGTCTACATGAGAAGACATTGTTTTCCGATTTTTGACGGTGTCCTGCAAAAAGGTTTTCATTTTGGCATTGCTTTATTGCAACTCACTTTGTTTAACGAATCTGGGCTTGTATTGGGGTACAATTTTGCATATTCATAAGATGTGGTAATATTTTAGAAGAATACAAAAATATATTACTCGTATTGATTAATATTCTCAACTGGTGCCTATATTAGACAATAGAAGAATTTAAAGAATTTTTACATTTAGTCATTCATAACCATACTGCCTAATCGATAAATATTGCTGTCTCATACATCAAAATTCACATTTATGAAATAAGTATCTATTCGTTTCCATAAATCGTCTTTCGTCGACAAGTTGCTACGACCCCATAAATATATTCAAACTTTTAAGGATCTTCCCAGTTGCCTTAATTTTCGAACTTTTCACTTGATTTTACTGCGCCTTGCAAATATTATCTAGTATGCAGTACCTAAGACAAAGGAAGACGCTATATTTAAATCATAAACGTGGATGAGTTGTTCATCGTTGAACTAACCGTACCTCCGATTCCTAATCACAGAATCATGTCTTAATGGGATACAGGAGCATCAACTAATCAACTTTGCTCTTTAGATTATGACATACATCAATTCTAACTACACTCCCATCTCAAGCTCCTACGACATGAAGACCAAAATTGCATTTCGTTAATTTAAGTTACCAAAAAGTTTTGGTATGCTGTAAATAGCTCTAGTTTTAAATTATTCCTTATATGAGCATTACATAAGATGTAATTCTACGTCACTAAATTAATTAAATTTAATTTCATGCATTTCTACAAGCACAAATTGAATTATGTTTTGTATATTAATTACTGAACCATCCTCAGGTGTACATATTTTCGATTTGCTAGCTTATATTAAAAAAATACAGGAGGTTAGGGCTTGACATTGGGGATGGGTTTTTTAGTTTGCAACTACCATGTTTCTGCAAGATGGAAAGTTTTCCCGTAATGTAAGTATTTAGGAGGTGTCTTGTTTGGTATGACCTTCTTAGCTGTTTTTGTGGGCACATCTTTCCCCTAGATTTTGCCCATGTTGTCTAAATTGCCCAGGAATAAATCTAGCCGAATTCTTACATAAAAATGAAATGGATGATTTTTTACTATGAAAACCATTTACTACTCAATTGCACCTATTTGCACTCGTATGGCAAGAGTTTTAAAGAGTTTATCAACGGTCGTGCATTTGGGATGGGAAGAGCAACAATGAAAAATTAAAATTGCAGGTTATTTTACCACCAAATTTCTTCACTCTTGTTTGCCCATCGTGTTGATTCCCTCAAAAATTGGTTTGCCGTTTACACTTTCCCAATGATTTTGAGCAGTTAATGTGAAGAATTTAGGTAGCAAACTGTTGATAATGATGAGGATACCGGTGCTGCTAGCAGCTCCACTCCCTATCACAACTGTTGTTGATGATGATCTTTATGGTGTTTGCTATACAATAATAATTATAGGATAATGATAAAAAAGATGATGATTATAATAATCCAATTGGAAATCCTTTGCGAGGGTTATTATTATTATTTTTATTATTATTTTACTCTCGTATCTGATGTACTCAGGTGAGCAAGTTGTTGCCTCTGCACAATGGTTAAGTAAATATATTATAGATGCCAAAAAACGATCCTCATTTATTTGATGCATTTTATGGGATCTCCACTTTCCATGATGTTGAAATGCAACTTATCGCAATTATATAGTTGGCCCCAAACGAGCTTGCTTTAGTTGCATGACAACAAGTTTCATGATGGGATGATGAGTCTCCTCTTGAATTGCAGACTGACTGGCCTTTCCTGCATTGCATTCACTCACAAGTCGGCTTGTCTCAGTTGCCTCTTCTAAGCTTTTATAAGACAGCGGAGCACTGAGCAAGTGACAATTGAAAACTGCATTTTGGTGAAAAAAAAAGCATCTATCCAACGTGGAGCACAATCATAATCATTGTAATAAAAATAATCGTCTCACAACAACAATGCAAGCGGAGTTTGGCAAATTTACGTAAATGAATGTTCAGAGCTGTAATATTGGATTCGTGTAGTTTTACATGAAAGTCAACTAATTTGTAATTTACGATCACCATCGAAATCACTGCAATGACCAGGGCTTCTTCTAGAACACATCGCACTCTTCTTGTGTTCATAATTTCCACCTTTCTGATTATTTCTTTATTATCATTATGATTGTTATTATTCAAGTTGGTTGATGCCTACGTCGTCAACCCAAGCTGAGATGTTTTTATTTTTAAAAGATAACGAAAAAGTTGAGTGGAAGGAGCAAAGTAGAGAGATGTATCATCTTCTTTTAAAAGGAGAGCCAGTCCCTTTCGTCCGCAACATCCTTCTCGCTATGTGCGACCTTATTTGGTCAATTCTTTGTTTCGTGATCATCTTATCAAATTGCATTCACTCAGAGAGTCACTCACTCAGAGATTGTCTAAATAACAGCAGAATCTTAAAATGTTTTGTCGATTATAATGATGGGGAGGATGATGAGCAATTGTGAGGAAAAGTTGTCAGTGAGTGGCTGATGGACCAGCTACCAAGCATTAATGTAACCAGATACAAGGACTGTGTTTGCGCTCAATCTGCTCATTTCGTTGTATCTTTGATATTCAATTTAAGCCATAAACTCATTGCTCGTTTTGGAAAGTTTTTATGTCGCAGTTTAGCCGATACGGGCTGAAGGTTATTGATTTAAATTAGCATTTTTACAAAACCATTCGAGTTCAATACAAATTTTTATATGTATCAATAATAATAAATACAAATGTTTTCCTACTTTTTCTTCTCATTTTTATTATTATTGCTATCGTTATCAGGATCCTCATCTTCATGCTTGTTCAAATTTTGTGGCCGTTCGTCTCGCATGTTTCTTGACTTTGTAATGACACGAAACAGTAGTAGCAGGACACAAAAGTGTCAGATTGGAACTAGCCAATCTCGACAAAAGTAATAATAAAAAAATACTCTTCGTCTCCTCTCTCCCTCTGCTCAGGTGAGTAAGTGTAAATTGTCTTTTATGCTTCAATCTAGAAACAAGAAGAGGACGCAATAAAAAGTTGTTTAGAATCTCTATTAATTTCATCGTTGATTCTCATTCCGTAAGTGACGTTTTTATGCAACATGGATATCTCATGCCGAGTGAAAGAGAGATTTTCGACTATTTAGCCCGCTTTGGATAATTGGATTTTTGGTACTTTTTTAAAAGAAGACGGAGTAAAAAAAGTTGACTGACGGTAATTAATGGACTCTCATCTTAGTTTGCTGCTGCCTCTTTCACAAAAATATGTATTTGAGCTAGTAAAGCAGTAAGTCTTTGACGAATTGTAAAATACTCTTTACCAAAGAGGAAGAGATAAAGAAGAAACACAATTCTGCTGTTTCGGGCAAAGTGAAGTATTTAAGTGCACTTGATCGGACAGTGGTCTTCTTGGTATTTAAAGCCAATACCTCACGTCCCTATATCACATTAAACCATAGTAACAATAATAATAATAATGTTATAATAGTAATGGTGTAGGTATCCCATTTATCAAGTCTTCAGTGTCTACCTAAAACAAAAAGACATATTATGTCCACTACTGACTTATTGCATTAAATTTTTCACGAAAAAACCAAGGCGTTCTTAGGAAAAGGAGAAAACCAGATATATTGCATTTTTTGTAACTTGACATATTAGAGGATTAAGTGTATAATAACCAATAAAAACGGAACTATTATATTGGCTCACTTTGATGCGCTAATATGTCGGCACAAGCTAGACCTGTATTTGTTTCCTCTGTGTGTAAATTGCATTCATGATATTATCTCTGCTTTTTGGAACAAGGGAGGACGAGAGGAGTGAGTGGAATGATACAAGAGGGAAAGAAAAAAGTGATGGCACGAAAAGTCAACTAGTCGGTTTCCCTTTGTAATCATTTATTTGAAAAGATAATTTGTAGAATGGCATAGAGCGAGAGAGAGAAACTAAAAGGGAGAGCAGAACGTCTTCTTTGGTCAGTTAAATCTTTTTTATATTTACTCCTACAGATCGAAAGATCGAAAAGCGTGTGCATCTACACAGAAAGCACACAGGTAATATCATTGATAATTAAGCTCGACCAAAAACTTCTGACATGGTCGAATGAGCAACTTTTGTCTTGTGGAAAGGGGGAGACACAAAGTGAAAGAAAGAGAAGGAAAGGCGAAAGATGAACGGAGCGTATAAAATATTGGAGTAATGGGATCTTGGTGGTACAAAGTATAATGTAGCAATTTCTAGCAATGCAAGGGAATGATTCAATTTCACTAGCTCACTTGTCCCGTTCATCTCTTAAAAAACTAAGTAAGCTATCTAACCGTCTTTAGCAGGATTTTGCTTGCAGTGCTGTTAGTTATTACATTGTGGCTCTTAATCACTTTTTTCTTCTCTTCTCTCTCTTCTGCTAGTTCCACTTTGAAGGAACTAACTTACAGAGAAGGTGGCAAGGCAAGAAGAGAATTAAGCAGTTACTGAAAAGAACTTTTTTGTTTTTCTCTTTTCTATGCTGTTGCATTTTAAGCTAGTCATGATGGTATTAAATCACGGTTGTCTTATTTCATCCTGTCTGTCCGCTAATACTTAACTATTTTGATATGATATGTTTGTGTGCAAGAGACATGATGGGTACGAAAGGATAAAAGGAATAAAAGAAAATCCCATAATAGAGCACATCGAAGCAAGCATCAGTTAGCAAACCATTCCTTTAAATTCTCAACTGGTCTTGTGTCAATGAGTCACGGCTACTTCTGTAAAATGTGATAGTGTCGCGGTCTCCCCTCCCTCTTCTGCTCACACTCTTTTGGAGATGAATGCACACATTTTATAGTTTGAAGAACCAACAAGTTAAGCAAAAATAATGAAAATTTGTTTCTTATTTGTTCGGGCCATGTGAATGTGGCATCTTAAAGTTAAGTATCGTAATGTAATTGTTGCGTATATGGCTAATTCATTAAACCAAACTTACAAACTTGGTTAGGCTGATAGAAGTCGTCATGTTAGGGATAATCAACATTTTGGGCTATGCAGCTGCTGCCAGCCGATTTTTGGCCATCTTTGTACCATTTTACCTCCAATGCCAGTAGAATGAGAACTTACCTATTAATTTTTTCAAGAACGGTTGCATACTTACCTAAAGTACATTCTTTGAGCTTTTATTTTCTTTCCTCAATTTTAATTTCTTTAGGCTTTTAATATGAGTAAATCAGTGTATTCTTTCCCAGGTGCAACGATGTGATTACTTTTTTTGGGTAATTCACGTGGTATTTACTTATCGCACAATACGATACTGAGTTGAGTTAAAGTAGAAAAGCTCAATTTACTTGTGACTTTCATTAGCGTAAAAAGGGTAAGTGGTATCACATCACATTTTTTACATCCAATTCTAAATCTTTTGATTCCACTCGAAACCTAGCTACTGGTCAAAATACTGATTTTAACGACAGTGTGCTGAAAAGTTTCAATCAAAAAGCCAATAAAACACTATAAAATGATGAGTTAATCTCTTGCTTGTTAAATTTTTCCCGATAAATATATCATACTTCCTTGGTTACAACGCAAAAGTTCGCTTATCATCCAGATTTTTAGTATAAAATTTTTCCGATAATTTCTCTTGCTGTGTTTAACAAATTGAGGATATAAAAATTTAAATTTTAATCCATTTTGCTTTAATTGGTTTTCAATAATTTATAGCCCAATAAATATATGTAATATTAAAATCACTACACAAAGCAGGTTACTAACTAAGTAAGGTTCATGTGGAAAACAATTTAGTTACTTAGTTAAGTCATTGAATCGAACCAAAAGAAGAGGTAAAGCAGTCGATTTTAATGATCATTCTGTCGCCGTCTCGTTAAGAATAACAACATCAAAAGACGTGATTTTTATGTAGAAGTTGATATTAGAACTTGATTGCTGGATGTGGAGATATCGGTATCGAAGATGATGACAACGATAGCGCTATTTGGATGCGTGGGCTTAACACCAAGTGATGAAAACCCTTTTTAAAACAATTGATCAAAATCTCTATAATCGTAGCATTAACCCCTGAACCACTTCTGAGATTAAATGAACCTTCCTTTAATTGTAACTTCAAAACTGCTGCTAAAAATTCAATTGCCTCTTCGGCTTTTTAAAATCAACCTTAAATTCTAATTAAACAAATTAATTATATCACTGCTCGAGGACTGAGTGAGTGTCCTCCACCGTTTGACTTACATCAAACCTATCATTGTATGTAACTGTTTCGGTAATAAAAGCATATTTGGTTTTAGGGAGCGCGGATGAAATTTGCGCTGTCATTAATTTCTATTTGACAAGTCAAGGTTCCTTATGAACTTTTATAATAAATAATTTAATAATAATCGTCGTCGTCATCGTCGTATTTAACGCGCTATCTCCCTAAGCATCTTTAGCTTCAAATATACATATTCATCCGACATTGCAATAAATGCAGAATAGCACGTGACTACTTCATATCCACAGTGACAGTCACTTTGTCTGCTGAACGAACGTGTTTGGATGTTGGTTACCTCCGGCTTGCCTCAAAGTATGCTTAAGGTTGGTGTAACTAGAAGAATAGGTGATACAATATTGCGTCCTCATATCACATCTTCATAATTAATGGCACGTATTTTACGTCTTCACGATTTAATTTGTCACTAGTACAAATAAATTCTGGCAAGATTTAATTCTTGGTTCAATGCTGCTTATTTCTGCTATTACGTTATTCATGAAGTACTTGAACGTTATTTGCTATTCATTGTTGTTATGAAGCATGAATTGTGATAATCAAAAAATGCACGTAGTAGTGGATAATGACAATTCTACTCCGTGCCCTCGCTGGGCTGTGTTTCATTTTCATTAGTTGACGATTTTGATGCATGACATCTTCATTCCTTTTATACAAACTGCGTGCGAGGAATGTATTATAAATGAGATATGATTGACAACGCACCAAATCTCGAATGAAGGATGGCCCGTTTCGAACCTGAAAGTAAGGTGAATACTTGAGTAAGAGTGAAACTGACTGATTTGGCAGAACCCATTGTCATTAAGCGGAATGCAGGTATTACTTTATTGCCTGATTAATAGACAATGAGGAGCCAGGTCAACGGTGACGTTTCGAAAAGTAAAGATGGCTAAAAATTCTTTACATTTTACCCTCCCCTTTCTGTGCGATACGCTTGACTTGAGTTGGCAGAACAAAGGATTTTCTGCCTCCTGTTATTTGAACGTCAAACGAGCTAAACACATCACCATCACCTTTCTTATTTCACTGCTTGCGTAATTAAACGCTTTTATTGTGGTAAATCGCTTCCCTAAAATTTTAAGTCTGTTAAGCTGTTTCCTTTCGACATAGTCCAACAGCGTTAACGCTGCATACAATGACAATAAGTATCGTATCAACAAGAAAGCAGTTGAAGTAACAATAACTTCTCATGTTGCCATTAGGACTGACTGAAAATGGCACTCAACCAATTAAGGTGTGGCGGGGATGTGCTTCTCTGCTCTCGTTTAAGAATATTACGGATGAGAGCGAAGTGTCGTACTAGCAAGTTCACACCATTTTAAACTATATAATTATGCAAGGCAGGACATTCAACGGACGGGTAATGTAAAACCTCGTAAAATTTCACTACTTCTCCCCAAGCAGAGTTTGAATAATTCAATTAACCATCGAAGAAGGCAGACGAAACACAGCAGACAAAAGATGGGCTAGGGCAAAGTAAAAATTACTTTGCTTCGTGGTCGTCTACTTTACTCATTTCATAAATATTCTTCCTCCATCGGCCTACTCCTATTCATTTTTTGTGATCATAAAACACTGCACAACAAACAACCCTCCAAAAAATTACCGCCTTTACAGTGTTATTATTATCATGTTTATTTCCCTAACTAAATATCAGTCAAGGTGTGGACACTTCATTATGATGCCTTGCTTTATTTTCAAGTGGGCAGTAAACTGCTTAACTGTTGGGTCAATATTATTCTTTTCTGCTTTTTAACTTTTTCGTCTTTCAGCTGGGGACAATTCTTTGGAAATGGTGTGGTCTTTTCTGAATGCACGTAGGTAGACAATAAGTGTTGGAGTGTGGAGGTAGTCATTCTTGTCATTTCAGATCACATTAGCAATAATATGTATGCTATTAGTTGAAATATTTTCAAACATGCACATATGAGTTTAACATAGCTTTTTAGCTTTCTCATTTGTAAATTGGTATACCGTTGCCGATGATCCTTATTTTGCTGATCTTTTGCACTGGCCCTGGTCAAATTTACACTATGTCCATTTAAAAAAATTGAGTTGTGTGCAAAATTTGTAGGTTGTAAATCTTCCCATAATGCACCATGCTCTTTATAATCTTTCCTGGTTTGGATACGGTTTTGGAAACGAGCTGATCCTGTATATTACAATTTTATATCAGAACCGTAAAATTCATTGACGGTTGCAAAAAGAGAATTTGCTTCCTCATTTTGCAATAATAGACAATCTGTGAACCTCATCAATATAAGTTCATTTTTAAGATGAAATTTGTCGATGAAAGTCGACACGGTTAACTTAACGAAGTAATAATAACTTCTTTTAGTGGAATAATAGCACAATCCTGATTGTACTTCAATGCATTATAATTTCTTTTTTATTTCTTGCTTTGAATATCTCTGACGACTTTCACGGCCCTCTCGTGCCCATTGTCATATCTGAGCGGTTTTAGTTGTGAGTGAGACAACTTGAGATAAATATCGACGACTTATATGGAACTAAAGGAGGAGAAGGAGGTGGAGAGGAACGAAGCACACCTGTATGCTTATTTATTTGACACATTCCGTGCGCTACATATGAAAATGAATGTGTGGATTGACTAGTGTGAAAGTGCTCTAATAACTAAAATGCACACTGTTAACTCAGATGGTTAAGTTTCAGGAAAACCCGATCGTCTACGTAGGTCCATGTGCTCATCCTCTGCCAGAATACCAATGTGACATCTTTTCAAATGTTTTACACAACGTCCCTTGTAAGGAAAATATTTTTCAGTTACGTAGTGTATTGCAATTTTTCTAAGATACGACAAACAGATGAATTAATAGAGAAGGATACAAGTGCAGTAAAATTAAGAATAATTTTAATACCCGAAAGCCAAGTAAACTGTCCACTAGCTGAGTATTGAGCAGAGAAAGGTGTCACGGAGTTGAAGAATTCATAATAATTGAAATCCTTTTATACGTGTCGAGTCGAAGTAAGTGGTCACTGAAATCATGTAGTAAATATGAAACAGGATTCAGTCTTATCAAAAAGACATTTAAAAAAAGTCCATAAATGAAAAGACATTGGTCGGCATTGTGCTGGCGTTGAAGAGAAGCGAGATAGGGACGGAGGATGACTGACAGAACGAAAGACCTTAGTTCAGAGATGAGGAGAGTGATGGTAGCAAAAAGAGAATGAGCACCTAGTTATGGAAACTAACTAAACTCCCCGTGTCCGACACATTTTTGTTTATTCTTCTTCCTCATCGTCATTTCTCTTATGTGAACAGTGTACATACATCACGCATGTGCGAAATGGGAAGATGCAGACAATGCATAGACATTATTTTTCTTTATTATTACCATTATTTCTATTATAGCATCTGCTAAAGAGCATGACTAGGCAAAACAGTGTTCCTTTTGAGACATGATTAGAGATGAAATGACGTGAAAATTACCACGGCGTATCTTTATATTAGTAGTGCGAGCAGTACAAAAAGGGACAGACCAGGCAGATATTTTTCTTCATCATCATTCAGAAAAACACTGCCATCATTGATGAATGCATTACTCTTTCATGGCTATTTAAATGTACATTTTGTAGGTAGGTTGAACGCTCGTTATTTCATGATGACTGAGTTCCATTTTTTACTTCTCCGTGTGCAAAATATAATGTTTTATTTTAATTTTTTAATGTGTGATGAATAATATACTCCTATGTGTACATTTTAATATTTGACATGAATTCGTATAAACTCACAATTTATCCTGTTTGTTCCTCTGAAAAGTTACCTCGCCGCAGTATCCGCTCCTTCACTTGTTACGGGACGGGCTATAGACGGCATCTTTTTTTACTTTTATTTAATTTCAATACTTTATTCGTTTCTGCTGGGATGTTCATCCTATTATTTTGTCTCTTTCGCTGTTTTATTCAATGTAACACTGCACAGGCTCTGCGTAAAGATTTTCTACCCTATATATGTTTTAGTGGCAATGTAAGAAAAGAATGCACCTTAAATCACTATTCAGAAGCTAACTAAGCAAATATGATATAAAATTTGTGTTCCAAACTCAAATCCGTATAGCCACATAGCCAGTACCATTCTATTTATGGCAGTTAAAATATTTGATGGGCATTTGTACGATATGGGTACATAAGATGAAATTCCAATCCAAAATATTTTATAGATTGCTCCAAAAATTTGTATGGCAAATGATGTCTGTTACCATACATGCATATGTAACTAGACCTTAATTCGATCATTTGTTTCACAAATCCCATATTTTTTGCCATTCTAGAAGCATTCTTCTTGTATCTCCTCTGTAGTAGTCTTTCATGATTTTAGTTCAATTTAAATTTCTATGAAGGTGCAGTCGTGCAGCAGCAATATTAAACGTCACAGAGACACTTCAGTGTCGTCTAGATTTTCACAATGATATTTAGTTTTACCTTTATTGAATTCTAATGTTGCAGTGACACCATATAGCGTCACTGGGAAAACACAAAATTGCATTTTGATGGTTGACAAGTCTTCGACTTCGACACGATGCTAGATAGAATGATGAATGTATTCTTGTTTATTTATAACCTACATGTTATATTTATGAGTACAGTGTTCATCAAGAAAGTATCTACTACTTTCAAGATTAAATATAACGCAGTCGATTCATTATTATTTTTATTTTATTCACTTCATATCTCTCGGAATCAGAGGATGGACTTCTTTCTCAGGACTGTGATCAGCTTGACAATAATAAAAATAATGAGTATTGAACATGAGTAAACTGCATACAATACAGCGACTCGCTCCATTATTACAATCATTTTTAATGAGGAGTTTGAATGATTTGCATAAACTGAGCAAGGCCCACAAGAGAAGTTTTAGTTTATTAAGTTAGTATAAATCTTATCTTGCAGGTTATATAATATGCATATACCTACGTAAATGTAGACAAGTTTGTGTGCCGGGTTGAGGGTAGGGTACTTTTCAATTTCGTAGATGTCGGATTATAAATCAGTTGACGTTTGCTGTTTATACAACTAAAACAACAACAATAATAATATAGGAATTGAATGTTTTTTATAATCCTGCAGGTACCAGTAACCTTATTATAGCCATTTAAATAAAGTTAAATAAAGTATGTCTATTTTTGTGTTCCACTGACTGACTTAATTTAAACATTGCATCAGGAAGACAGGGCAGTGATATATTGCAGTTATAAATATAAATGCTGGCAGCTTGAATGGAAAACTTGTCGCTAGCTGCTACTATTATTTCATGTAATCGCCTTGGTGTTCATTCATTCATAAAAGTCATCTACGAAAGTGGCGGTGAAGCACGCATTGTAACATTATCGCATGTATAATGAATTACATGAAATTCAGTCATCGGACCACATCAGTAACAGCTGGAATTAAGATGGTGTGTACGTAAAGTACAATAAATTGATAATTTGTTTAATTGAAATGGCAAGCAAACTAAACTATTGATGTGTTTTGTTCTATTCTGCTCTGTAAACGTAACCTTTATTGCAAATATATTTATTTTAAACTTTTGATCTTTTAGTCCTGTATAAGAGGTCCACGAAAATGTACTTCTTAACGACAAATCGTACCTGGAGCTTGATCTTCATACTGTAAAGCCGGCGAGCAAATAAACCGTGCTGAATGACAAATTACTTAAAATGAAGAACCGCTATATAAAAGGATATCATATATCTGATTTGACATCTTGTTATAATACTTGCTTTATGATTATTACTTTTGGCGAACGACGACAATGACGACGGACATCTGCCTTTTTATATTTCATAAATAAATATGATTGGAGAGAGAGAAAATGTTATGACATTCTCCGTCATGAGATTTAAGATATGCGTTATGAAAGCTGAACAGCTTTATGACGACAGTCATGTTTATTTATTCTCAAGTTTAAAGGCCTCTTTTGTTTTGTATATCCAATTCATATCAACATGTCTTTCAAACGAGTCTATTGTCATTTTTACTCTCTTTGTTTATGGGACACGCAAAAAATTCGAAGCAACCGACCGACCGAGAGAGCAACCAGCTTGTTTAATGTTCAAAAGTACAAGCAGTTTGTTACCTTTTATCTCTGCTCTGTGATGTAGTGCATATTATCTGCACCATTATTGAATATCCAATCATAAAAAAAGTTTGACTTTTTCTTTTGCCATTGCTCTAATGCGAGTGAAAACAAAATGCACACCATTATTAAATTACTCATGCTATGTTAGTAACTTTTTTATGAGTACGAACATGCATTCCGCGAAGGCAGTTATTAGAGAATTTTTTACCCTCTTTCCTTTTCATCATCCTAAATCAGCAAACTTTTGAACTGAATATGAAATGAAGTGAATGAAAAAATTACTGTGAAGGAAAGCCATCCAATAATTTATCTTAATGGCTAGAAATGTTTGCCTTTGCCTTGAAGAGAAAGACAATTACGGAGAAAAAAAAAGTTTCCTTGGGAGTTCAAAGTGAAGAATGAGGAGGAGCGAGCATTGTATTGAATAATCAGAGGCAGAGGGATATAAAAATTATGACAGAATGTTCGAAACGGAACGAGTGAAAGAGAACAATAAAATGTGAAGAAATAAATAAATATAATGTAATACGCATCCATTATCATTGAGATGCATGTACTCATTGTATTGTCTCGCGAATCGGAGTACAAATTTAGTTAGACATGAGAATGTATTTAGGCGCACTTGCTTTTTAATGTTCCAGTTTTGTTTGTTGCCGACGACAAGAAAAATTCCTTTGAAATGGAGAAGATGTGAAGTGAGCGAGGTGAAGGTACATGCGTCGAGAGAGATACATTGTTGCTGGCTCTGTACTCTCTTTCTTTTCTTTTTCCCTCTTTCTTTCTTTCCACTCCTTAATGCTCAGACTCAAAGAGAGCAGTAGACCAGGGGGTCGGAAACCGGTGTAAGATGTCAGTGAGGTTTTTTATTTGGTAATTTAAAATGACATGAACTAGTGTAATTTGGCTCATTTGCCTTATGATACTTGTCAATACTCGTTTCATGTACATCATTACTTTATTCGCAAATACACATCTACAAACCATATCCTGTTGAGAGGGTTTACTTCATCTTCTCTTGCCTTGATTCTCCCAAAGGATGCTCTGTGTGGCTTATTTTTTATCATGACCACATATTTAGTATTATTATGCATTGTTGTTTTTATAACACGGACAACTAATGACTAATTCTCTCTTATGCAATGCCAGATAAAGTGTGTTGTCGTGCTTTTTGAATGCTTTTACAGGTACGGGTTTTGGTGGAAACTAAAAAAAATATTTGCATTAAGACCAGCCATTGTTTTTAGTTCAACAGGTAGTTAAGGTCTTCCTACAATGTTGCAAACATTAAAGTGTATAAATTATTACTCACTTAAAAATGAGGTAACTTCTGAACCCAATAATAATATGGTAAAGGTGAAAAATAAAGAAGAGTTAATGAACGCATCCATCACATAACAATTTACTTGAAATTACTTGGTTACAAAGTGGTTGGTCTTGGTAGGTACTTAAAATACCAATGTTGGGCCTTTTTGCCGAATGCACAGGTACATATGAGAATTTAGACGAAAAATCAATTACCCGGGTTCACAGTATTTGGGGGTACTCTATTATTTTTATCGGACATGTATGTATATAAAGAAGCATAATTTTGTTGTACACATAAATCCTGCCGAAAATGTTATTTTTAAAATATCAAATTATAATCCTGTACAATCTATACTCACATTTATTTGCCATTAGGTATCCCAGTCTGCTTGGCTCAGTGAGTGTTACCATAAAAATAATTTACAACGATCATGCACAAAATGAACATCATCATAATGATAATATGCATAATCTTTTCTACTTTGACCTGGTGTGGCTTGTAATAACAGCTGGAGATAAGTGTCGATTAACAAGAGTTGACCTACCTATTTTGCGAAATGCTGAAACAAAACTACAGAAAAAGCATCATTTAAAAAATACTCCAAGCCACGATTTGCCCGAGGAGAAAAGAAAAGTAACTGGTATCAGACAACTCTAGCTCCACATTCGTTTCCCACCACCATCGCACAGACAAAAGTAGTTAAAAGCCAACTTCAACCCGGATGGCATCATCGTGGGGAAGGCAAGGCAATTCTAGTCAAGTCAAATACTTTCGGAAAAACTGATAGGCATGTGCAATGTGGCGGAGCTGGTAGGTTTGTTATAAAGTCGTGATTAAATTAGCCACAGAAAAAATGTTTCGTTAGACTTCAAGAGGTCCTGTTTTAATGGACATTGCTGCCTTTGATCACAAAATGATGATCATCATCCGCTTCATCGAAGGTGCATTAAAGTTTGTTGATTTGTAGTATTGTTGCATCATTCTCAAGCTGATCATCTTCGGCAACACCATCTCACAGAGATGTTTTATAGAGTGGACGATGGGCCACTGCTCTGAGTGAATGTTCCTTTAAGGTAATGCTGACACTCATATGTAGCGAGTAATATTAATATTACATCCACTCTAATGCCTTCTCAAGAGCATTGCTTGTTTTTTTGCCATTCCTTGTGTGAGAGAGGTTTGAATTGAAAAATAATAATAGACTGTATTGTTGAGGTACCAAAGCCCATAACCCAAAATCTTATTAATTCGCGCAGAATAATAGGAGGACGACAACGGGCTTACTGATAATGTCGATGATGATGACCGAAATTCTGACATCACGTGAAAAATAGGCTTCACGATTTCACACCAAAACGTGCGTGTTCGTCCTCTTGAATGTGGTCATTAGAGTCATCATAAAAAGAGATCCCTTATAACAGAACTATAAATGATGAATCTATGTGTGGTAAGTATACCACGTCGATATTCACTGTTCTTCCTCTTCCAATAATACGAGGCATGAAAAGTACGTTACAGAAATTCCTCCTTTGTGTGTTTTGCAATAATAAAAAATGTACCTATGAACTTTTTTACACCTTGACTGGCTCATCCTCAAGCTCCCCTACAACGCCTCAAATACCCAGCCAAACAAGGTAAATGAGAAGCGTTCGACATGAATTTGACAAATGAGGCGTCCAAATTTAGATTATTTTATTGGACAAGAAATTAAATGACATGTGGAGAGCAGTTATAGTGTAACCAGCCTAGTTAGAATTGAGTTGTATTTTATACACAAAATGGCTTATATTTTGTTATTTATCTACTGAAAAGTTGGCACAGAATATTTTAAAGATTTACATGTAAAGGTCGTCTGTAAATTCAGTAACTAATTTATTATGCATAACAATTTATGGTAGTTGTCAATACCTTTCATCCGCTAGTTACGTGCTATGGACAAATAGCAGCCACTCAGCATTTTAAGGAGAACGGGTGAGCACAGCATCGCGAGGTGCAAAGGTGGTGCTTTAATAGGATTCATCAGTTTAGAATTGGGTTTGGATGGACAATAAATAATGCAACTATCCACCTGTCTTTGTTTAAGAGAGAGAGAGGAACAAACTTGAGAAGCAGAGGCGGATATTACATATCTGCATTTTAAAATAAATTGTTTCAAGATTTACACACGAATGTCAGACTGCAATGATAGCAAAGGGAGTCAATGCTGTTTTTCACTTTTTCTCTCTACTAGCCCAGCAATTTATAGATTTGGTTTGAGCGCTCAATATCTTTCTTCGGAAGTATCACCTACTAGCACTAGAAAGAATATCTGACTCGGGTCCACACACTAAAATCTCGTTTACCTCTGTAAAGAGCTAAAATAAAATTATGTCGTCGTCGTGCACATGAATTCTGAAACTTTTTAACATTTCTTGGAAGGATAAAATGCACGAAGAAGTGAATATTGATGGCTTGTTGTTTCATCTTCAACTCCGCAGTGCTCATTTGTCTATGACAAAAGAAATGATCGTGGCCGTCATCAAAGCGATGTGCAAAGGGCTAATTAATTTGCTAACAAAGCATGCAGTCTCGGCTAGTTAATGTTAGAGCTACTTAAACTCTCCAATGACATCACCTGGGATCTTTCGAGATTTTTTTTTCTTCGTGGCAAAATACATGTCAATTGTAATTATGCTAAAAAGTCCGCTAGCTCATCTCATATGCATAAAAATATAATGAGGAAGAACAAAAAATCAGCTTCTGCTCTCGCTTTGTCTCTTGGGATTCTCTTTCCAAATTGAAATTGCCAGTATTAATAATATAACGTAAATATACAGCTTCTGCTTTCCTTAATTTTTTCGCTACTACACTCAGATTGTATAGTAAATCAACAACGATTTTTTTCTTAAGCAATGCCTACATTCCATTTTTTATTTATTGATCCATTGAAATTAAATGAAAACAATTGAAGCGGCGAAGCCGTTGATAGAAATTATTGTGCAAGAGTATATTTATGGAGACGGATATAGAAGCGAGCAAAGTGAGACGATTGAGTAGGAAAATAGTCAATATTTTACTTGAAGTAGCCTCTTTAAGACAAGTGGTCCGGTGGTAGTACAGTCGTAGTGGTCGTAATGATTATAATGAGCAACATTCCTGAAAAGGTTCTGCACGACACGGTACAGAGTCAAGTGAAGTGGTCATTTCGAAACAAAAACACTTCTTTTCAGTTTGTAGCTTGAA
Organism: Cyphoderus albinus; assembly: GCA_021029165.1. Taxonomy (NCBI): domain Eukaryota; kingdom Metazoa; phylum Arthropoda; class Collembola; order Entomobryomorpha; family Paronellidae; genus Cyphoderus; species Cyphoderus albinus. The sequence goes on along the minus strand of VYYJ01000135.1, from coordinate 29,789 downwards.
GAGAGAAAAAGAAAAGAGTAGCAAGGGAAAAATATGTTCCGTTTAAACTGTCAGCTCAGAGAGTAAAATAAATATAAAACAACTACGTTGTCAAGAAGAAACACCTCTTTGCACGCAAGCTGAGTTTTTGTTGAAACGTATTGCAAAAATGCAAGGGAGAGAACGACTTTGTTCTAACTTGTCGACACAAGATAAGAATAATATAATAATAAAGGATCTACGATACATTCGGTAAATCAAGCAAGCAAGCAACTCATTTATACCTGGACTACCATTATTAATGTGCTTGACTTGATCTTGATCAAAAAGAGTTTCCCTCACACACATACACCCTTCTACTAAATAACAAACAAAAACAGAAGCTCTGTCCGAAAGGAATGCAAAACTGCAAAATGTTGCAGTGAACTTTTCCTGCGCTGCGTTGCTTTATAGGTTCTGTGTCACCATAAAACTGGAATGTGTAGACTTGCTTTGAGTTCCCTCATGTTATCATCGTCATGCAATATGTAATGGCAGAGGTTCGTGGTTCATCACTGGGAAACATGATCTGCAGCACATACACATGTGTACATTCAGTACATGCGCTTCTGCTCCCAAACTAGTCAAGTCAAACGAAACCCAAGTCAGAAAAAGAAATATGACTATTTATTATTACTACTTTCCATTAACCTTGTCATCCCCTACGCTCAAGGCACACAAGAAACAATGCAAATTACCTGATTCCGGGATCATCGTGCCATGTTCCAACTCAAAGTCAGACAGTCCCGATGACATGTTGATCTTCTTAGTCGTATCTACATATCTAAATTTTTATACAAAGTGTGGCAGACACAAACTCTGCATACTGCATACCACGATCTGCCTTCTACTATAAGACAGCCATTTGGGAGACATTTGCCATTACAGCTTACAATGTGAATGTTCAGCAGGCAGTAAATCAACAGGTTCAGAGCATTGAGTACAATAGGTAGTGTGGAAAATAATTACTAGGTTCAAGCGCCGACGACGTTGCTTGTTTTCGGACTTTTCTGGAACCCATTCACAAGTGCAATAAAATGGAAAAATACACTGAGGGAGGAATATATTAACCATCATCGTGCATTGGTTTTTGGAAGTGGTCATTCAGATTCTCGCGTAAAAATATAACTCAACTTTAGGAAAGGGAAAGTAGGTCTCTAGTAATATTTCTTGAACAAGATAATCTGCATATTGGCTGACAGCTACATCCCAAAAATTGTCGGTTTCTTTGAGAGATGAATAATATTATATTTGAGGAAAGATATTGTGATGTGTTCGCTATTTGCACTTGTGCAGGGGCCAACGCAATGATTTTTTAGCGAAAGCTGCATACGTCAAAATTTTGATATGAAATCTGCTCTGCCAATTCTAAATTGCCGACAATTTTATTTCAAATCGCGGTGTGCACATCTTCAATGAATGTCTTCGCGCTTGAATCCGCGCCGATCAGAGTGGCACTTAAGCATTAAATATTTAATAAGTTATTCCGCGCAAGTCCTCCGCTGACAATAAAATAGTGTGAGTTCAATTTTACCCTCTTTTCCCTTTTTCGACTAGAATTTCAATTGCCTGAGCTGTCAGTAAAAAAGATTGATATTTCAAAAAAAAAAGTATTGTAAAATCTTAGATTTCTATTTTTCCTTCACTTTTACTCTCAAACTTTTTTTTATGATTTTATAAGATTTGCCACAAAAATAGAAGGAAGACATAACTCCTCAACTTCTATACTACCAGTCAGCAATGATGACACCATCATCACTCCAAACAAAACATCGTTAGAATAACTTAAATTTTATTGCCCAAAAATATCAAGCATTTCGTCTTTGCGCCAATTGTAATTGAGGGAAATAGAGAAGAGAAAAACCTCATGAAGAAGAGAAAAACTCGTTATATTAAAAGAAAATATTGCACAGTGCCGTCGCACTGAAATAAAAGAAGTCGGTGAGCATTTTTGTTTCCTCTTATTTTGATTCGTTTTCATCATCCTGAACATCTCCAAAGAAGAGAAGGGAGATAGATAAATATAAATATCTGCAAAAATTCATTTGTAACAATCTACGGTGATCGTGCCCAGCACCACTTTGGGTCGCACAGAAGGGAGCCGTCCATCAAATAAAAGAGAGAGCTGAAATCTTGCCGTTGTTTCTTGTCTGCCTGCGATCTTGCTGTTTCACCGACATGACAGAGCTAGACTAGACTATTTTTCAGTATCGCAGTGCTTTTTGGTAGCCAAGCCTTTTCATGATTCGCACTACCAGCCAGATTGTTCAGGCATTAGGGTTATTACGAGTGTTATTGTTACAGCATCTTTAAAACATGACAACGCAGTAATCGTCATTTTTAAGCATTAAAGCAAAAATAAAATTAAGTACGTTTAAATAATTATTTTAGTACAACAAGTGGTATAAAGTTTCAGAAAATGGCCTAGGTGTACATACATGAAAATGCAGCATGTAGCCATTCAAGCATGATTATTGTTATAGGACCAACATTTCGAAGAACAATGCCAATCTCTTGTCTTGTCTTTTCTATGAAATTCATATTTGCTCGGTGCTGTCTCAAAGTGTGGAGTAATAAAAATGTAATATCTAAATCTGTATTTTTACATTTTTATTGTATTAAAAGAGAGAGAAGAAAGCGACGTAACATAATATTTAGCATTCAAACTCCACAGGCCGCCTTAGCAGTCCAACCTCCACCTACCACTGCTCAACTGCAGAGACCTGACTTGGACTGGCACATGGTCAAGAAGGATAATGAGAAGAAATGAGATGGGGGCAGGTAAAGACGTGCCACTCACAGCTGAGGCGATAATAGGAAACTGTTTTATACAAATTTAAATACATTTATACTTATTTGACAAATAAATAAGTATTAAATAGCATTGTAAAAGGCTTGTGCTAAAATGATGACAGCGACCAACTGCGCATGTAGTGAACCCGACCACGCACACTCCTTCACTTCTAATTTCTAATGCCAGCTCTTTGCAATTCAAAAATGAAGAGGTGAGGAGGACTTCTTTAAACTGTTCTGTTTGCTGCAGCGTTGCGCGTTGGTAGCTGTAATTCAGCGTCGATATCAGTGCAATGCTTAAAATTTAGTGAAAACGTCTTTATCAGCGTACTTGAAGTGCGCGAATTTGAGACAGTGAAAAATACAAAGAGATAGAGAGAGAGGAGGAAGGAATAAGGAGGTTGTGCTCTGCTACATCACATCAAGAGCCAAAGGAGCAAGCCGTGAAATAATGTTATGATTATTATTGGAGCAAGGTTGATTAATAGGTATGGCTAGGCTGAGGTCACGCCCAAAACCAATCGGGCTGTCATTATTTGGCCGAGATGCGTGAGGTATTAATCACAATCAGCAACTGTAGAAATCACTGATGAGAGCCATAACCATTTTATTCTTGTTAATCTTGTTCAAGTGACCATTATTTATTTTCTTTCTTCACTCCATTTGCCCACACTCAACATTTTCATCTGCAATGTCTTCGGGCATTTTGCTCTCTGCTACCTGAAAAAAATATCCATCGTGATGCATTCCGCCTTAGAAAATTTTACATCTCCTTGTCAGTTTTATGACGTCTCGGATGAGAGGCTAACAGCACTGGCATTTTAAACAGTAGCTTCAACCTCTCATGCATACAACAATCGACATGCTGTAAGTCTTGTGTGCAAATTAGGACAAAATAAAGTCTGAAAATGGAAAAAAGGAGGAGCAAACCATCATTTGTTTGGAGTTACATAGAAAAGTTATTTTTTCATTTTTAAAATTTAACCGCTTTCAGTTGAAATACTGAAGAAACGAGGAGGAATGATGATGCGGTCAAAAGCTCCGTCCACAATGACAAGTAGGACATTGACAAGAGGGGGATAAATAGCTCTAGCAGCAAACAAAAGCACATTAGCACATTTTTTTCGGTAGTAATTGTGGTTTGATCTGTGAGCTTCTATTCAGATGGAATATTAGATTTTTAAGAGTTTGAGAAATCGCTTCATGGGTGACAAGCAGCGAGCAAGAGGGACGTCTCCGTTCTACATTTACCGTGTTACCAATTCAAATGATGTTTGCGACCCCCAATGCAGGTGTCCATCTCATTTCAGCATCAGAAGTCGTTAGTATTTTCTTATCTACACGGTAATGCTGTCATGTAATTTACGATAGCTTAATTAATTGTTTACCATGACTGGGTAATAAAAGTGTTCTTAATATGCCATACAAACCGTCCAACGGTATTCTGCAGCAAGATCAATTTCTCAACCATTTTCTAGAAGACTCCCCCTCTGAAGCGGTATGCGTATCATATTTAATCTCGAAAGTCGTAGGATATTAATTTTAAAAGGGGGAAGGCATTGAGAGACACAAAAAATAGGCAAAGAGATAGTAAAAAGTGAGGCTGAGAGTATTTTGAAATGGTGAAAACACCATTTTTGTGTACCAACTTTCCGTGACATAGAAAATGGAAAGGCGTGGCAACTGCATCAACGATAGAGTCTGCCTCTTTTTCACGAAATTTAATCATCCATTTTTGAACAATGCGACGATAAGAATTTCACTTGATACAATTTCAATGAAACTGAGCAACAGTCGAACACACTACACCTCTATTTTACTCTTTTCATTACGTTTCTGCCTTTTTCTCTGCTCTCGTACAATAACTAACCAAGGTAATAAAGTGCTGACAGCTGCTGACATTAACGGATTGTTAGCCGGCAAATCGTTTCATATTGCACACAAAAACATAATACCTAAGTTTTAAGTGCAAAAATGCAATACATTCTCGAAAGAATTTCACGTTTTTCTGGCTTCTCACATTTCTACTCGTTTGAAAATCATCATTGTGATGTTGTTTCACGAGCGGAGCTCATTTGATGAGAACGTTACACCAATAACGGTTTGAATGAAAAAGAAGAGGAAAAACATCAGTCAGCTAAACTCCAACCTTTGAACTGTCATCAATTTTACACATGCTGTGTGACAGACAGCAACAAAATTCGTGCACATTCTGTACCAATGTCATCATCATCAGAGTCATTACCAAACCGTAACAACAGAAACAAATTCTATTACTTAGAGTCAAATAAGTATGTAAAGGAGGAGCGTGAACGTTCCAAATTCTTATCTGACTTTCCACTTCCAATACATATCGAAATTCATTTGGGTTTACCGCAGGCGAAAATGCGATGAGCTTTCTTGGCACAAATATAATAAGTAGCTTATAGCTAACATGGTACAGAATCACCTTTCTCCACTGTTTTATTTTATTTTTCTCTTTTTGCTTTCTTAAAGTCTGTTTTTAATAAAAGAGCATGTAACGAGTTGGTTAAACATATTAGGAATGGCTTATTAATTTCACTCCAAGTCAAGATATTTTCTGCACGATCTGATCATAACATTTTCTCAAAAGTCGTTATTTCTTGATTTGCTACTGTATTTGGATAGAAGGGATAAATTCGTGTTCATATTTTTCAATCATCGTCAGAAGCTCTCCTTGATTTTTTAGCTGAATGGATTATTATTATTAAGAAAAAGAGCAATTGCAAGTCGCAAATAACTTCACTTTTGTTTTCCCTCTAGCATAAACCAGCAACCAACGCAGTACTGATCAGCGTCGTCATCACGATTGCATTACTGAAACAAGTGAACGTTGGTTCGGAGCAGGGAAACAATAAAATTCATTAAAAATCAAAAGAGAGTACCGTCACATAAGTGGAAAACAAAACAGGAAAATATGAAAAAATGATTATTTCATATCTATAGAAAACCCCTCCTACTAAAAACTTGCGCGGATTGTGTATTTATGTGGAAAATGACGGCGTGGGAATAGAAATTATAAAGCCTTTGGTTCGGTAGGTAAACGAAACGTGCACCACTTCTCGCTACGGAATCTCCTCAGAAAAGAACTCCTGTACATTTATGGTTCGTCGTAGGCCATAAAATGGGTAATACATGCATGATATTTTAGCAACACTGACTTAACGATCATTTATTCCACTTTCATGATTTTCTCAAGCTTTCTCTTAATGAAGTCCTTTTATTGATATTTCTCTTCGTTATGCCTCTTAGGAGGTGGTTGTGGTGCTTCATGGTTACGCTGTTCCGTTTCTTCCATCGACTCACAAAAAGCCTGACTCTTTGTACTTTTTTTGCCAATATGGCGTGGCCGGTCACTCGTTATTATAAAGCTTTGATGGAGGAGTCCTCTCGCTATTAACTTCAAGCCACACAATTACAATGAAAAGCATTCTTTTGCAGTCGATTGTCAAGTTATTGTGAAGTGCACCTTGTGGACTCAGGGATGGTTTCTTTGAGCGTTATTCATAAAAAGTGGCGTATATGGGAATTGGTGAATGCCCATCGTGAATACTTTATGATATTTATTGACCTGGCAAGTGAGAGCATCCGTACCAACCTCCTAATAATAAACTACTCCAAGGGTTATTATCATCCTCATTTACAACAATAAATGGCATTTTCGCACTGATCATCATCTTCCTCGTCGCTAAGTCAAGATCATCGCCTCAAATCTTTTGGGTATCACTCTCATCGCTCGATTATCCTCTCATCCTCGTAGCCACATTACACCACTCATCTTCATCTCTCTGGTACTCGCTATTATTCTCACTTGAATTAGCACATTTTTTGTGTCGCCATCAAGAAATCAAGATAGCAGGGAAGATCCCCAAAAAATGACCGAAGACGAGGCAGCTCAGAGGTACCTTTTGTGCAATGATGGTGATGAATGATGTCTTAAGCGATGAATGTAAAGTATTGAGTATTTTGTCTCAAATAGCGAAGGTTACAACATAAAAATCTTTACAGAGTCGTCTCTATTGTGGCGTTCGGGCCCACCTCTCATGGTCATTATTTTTTGGTTTACACAAGGCAGGGCAAAATTGTTGTGCAAAGTTATACTTTAAGTAGATATTCACCTGCACTGAATTTGATTGAAACGCTGAGATTCTTACTTTAAGGGTTATATTTTTAAAAGTTAATCTTCATCATCGTGATCGTAGGGTTACATGATGAATTATGAGTCGTTTCTTGCATATCGATATCATCCCTCGTGAACAATCTTTCGTGTGGAGGTACTCACATGTTCCCACTTCAGATGTTTACGATTAAAGGTGTGATATGTGTATATCTTTGTTTCGATGGAGGGGCTCGTTCAAATCGTGCATGTAATGTTAGCACATTCATAATGTAATAATAATATTAATAATCCGTGCCAAGTGCATTATTGTTCATCGCCTAGCATTTTTAGCAGAGAAGACGAAGACAATCAAATCACTCGACATTCGCTCAGTATCCTCTTCACTCACCCTCACCTCACCCCATTCTTCGTTTTCTTTCTCACATTTTTCAATGTGTAAAATATTCAAGTGTTATTGTTAGGATTTGATGAATATCGACCAGAAGACCAGAGAGCCGTAGGTGCGTTACTTAAACAGTCGAATAAAAAATGACGTGCTCGGCGAAAGAGAATCAGGGAGTGAGTTAAACAACGAGTGTTGCAGGTATGTAGAAAAGAGAATCATAATAAACCTTTGTTGACCGTCACGGTCGTCACCCATTGTTGTCCTTATCAAACACGCATTCACTGCTCACAGACTATTAGCAGTTTTTGGTTTACATATTTTATTGAATTTCAGAACAGCCTGAGTTTGCTTGGTCGGAGACCCTGCAGCTGAAGTGTCTTGTTTGACGTTTATTTCGCTGTCAGTTTTTTACTGATTTTTACGCAACTAACATAAGTGCACAAAATTAATACTGACAGAATGAAAAGTGAAACAATTAATTAAAACAAGTTGACTTGTAATTACCTCAACTTCTTTCTCTACTCATTGTTTTGGGAATTGCGCGTTTCTAAAATCATGCAATGAGCAAATGCCAAGAGCAAGAGCGAGGGCAACTTTTACCCTTGCTCTGGCTTGCTGAAAGAAACTTATTTTGCAAGATTTGTAGCAATTTTAGGAGTGCTGAAAAGAAAGTACATAGGTAATTCGTATTTGAGTACGGCTGTAAATCACATACAATGTATTTTCCGATGTGCCGCAAAAAAAATCATCGTTTCAAGTAATTGACAGTAAACGGTATTTTTCACACCTCCTTGTTTGAAGACACTCACAAAAACAGCATACTGAACGGACGACTCATTCGTTTTTATTATTTTAACATCACGTCGCGTTTTTTGTCGGCTAAATTATGTATGTATAATACGTGGCCAGTAACTAAGTCAGACTGAAAACGAGATAATAATGTGTGCTCATTGCACCAATGCAAATACACAAAGCCGAATGTGTGAATAGACACGAATAAAACTTGAGACTGGTGATGAGAATGATAAAGCTAATTCTTTCTCAAGTGTTTTCCTCTACTTTAACTAAACCGGGCTCTAAATAACGATCAACTTGTATAAGATATTCATTAAAGAGTCTCTCTCGGTCACTCTCCACTAAAATAGAACAAATTCATTATTTAGATGATGTCAATGATAATGATTTTAAATCAAATTAGACTAACTGCCACGAAAGATGGACGCGGAGGGAGAAAGGAAAGGTAAATGAAAAAATGATGCCGAATAGAGAGGGGTCTTTGGCCATGGTCTGCGGATAATGTTGCCGCATGTTGATCAGAAAGATGTGTTATTGTAAATGATGACGTTGATTAGAAAGGGATAATTTATAGCAAACTATTAGCCTGTTCTGTCCAATGTACTTATGGATAGCTAGCCTAACTTTTAACTAGTGAAGGGATAGAGACAGACGGTCTCGGGTGTTGATGATGATGCTGATGACGACGATGATTAAGATGATCAAAAGCGGAAGAAACTCCCTAGTCCCTACTTACCTATCAAATTGCATTTATTCCTGCAACGTTAATGCTGCAGTACAAATAGTAATAAAAATGTGTGTTTTGTATTATAAATGTATGTTTTTTCTATTGCTTGTGAAGACTCGAGCTGCACGAGGTTAACAGTTTTTCTGTTAATGGAATGTCTCCGTCTGATATGATGCAATTCATCACAAACGAGAGCGAATGAGCTAGCAAAAATATGAAGACAGCGATAGTTAAAAAATTTAAAACCAAGTTGCTGATCGCAGGAATGAAGTATTGCATTGTTTTTTAACCTACACTTTGCTTGTCGTTTACTGAACGTAGGATGAACATGCTATGTTCAATTGTATCGTTTTGTTTTCGCAATTAGTGTATCGTGTATTCTATAATTAAGTGAATGTGGACACAATGCTTTTCTACTTTTTCTTTCGCTACTCGTTCATTATATAACTCAATTATTTTACCCTGACTCCCAACAGCCTTGAGAAGGTACCAGACATCAATCTTCAAAAAATGATGAATTGTGTTATTGTTGGGGAAAGTACGCATGCTCTATGCAAGGATTTTAATATTGCTTCGAGGAATGTCCTTCAGTCAGTCCGCGCTGTAGATGATCATTTATATCATTATCGCAGTCGCTTCGTGTATCCTAAATGACAAACTTAACGCGTCTGAACGTATCGATAACGGCAAGGGCAGGCGCTTCTTCTTTCTAGATGATGCAACTCGTTTTTTATTAATGCTTCTTTACCGTTAATAAAGCAAATACAAGGTGGAGTAGTAATCATGGAAATGATCTATAAACTATTTTCCAAAAAAAGTTTTCAACATTAAGGCACCACTTAACTCACTGGTTGAGTTAGGTACGTGCCATTTTGCATTTCAAATTGTGGCAACTGTTTTACTCATTACCTGATGAGCATTTTATGTTCCCAAACTGTCGTAAATTAGGTGACCACTGCTCAATTTTTATTACGCCTTTAATGCTACAATCGTGTACACAGCGTTTGTCGTCAATAATTAAAGACTTGTAGTACTTTGCTTTAATGGATTCTTTTCAAGAAATGCGTATAACGATAATAAATCAATACTTTACAGACTCTTTTCTGCTGGCCGTGAGGAGGAGGAGGAGGATGCTCTCAGTGATTACTGATTTGTTATACTTTTTGCTAAATAAAAAACTGGAGTGTAAACAACTTTTTATCTTCGTGGTCTAAATGATGTAATTGAAATAATTGAATTATGGTCGCTGGTCTCCCTCCGCCATGCACATAGCTAAAGTTTTAGAAGAAGTCATTAGTCAGAAAAGACAGGGAGAGGGAGAGCATCTCGCATATTTAATGAAAGGATATTATGATGTTATTATTAATGTTTACTGCTTTGACTACATGTTCAATTGTGTACGTGGGGTTTCTCCTTTGTAGCATAAGAAAACAAAATGCGGCTAGAGATAGTCGACAGGTGCAGTGGTGGTTGGGTGGAATCAGAAAGTAAGCATATATTTTCTATATTGTTACACACTGGTCATTTTTTCCGTCTCTCTGTGTGTCTTCAACAACAACATAAAAACTTGGACAAGAAGATGCGTCTTTTGATTGCACAATTAGAGGTTGGCAATGGGCTAACTGGTTTCCTTTTGCTTTGCTTACCTTTTGCCAGTAATGATAATAATATTAATAATCGATTTCTTTGCAGGGCGATTGCTAGAGCCCCCTAGTAACATCTTCAAACATTCAGGCTCATATTCGAACAAGAAAAGTAATCTCAAACCGCGTACACTTTGTTCATTCATTGTGTCCACATTGTTACCTGCTCAATGATTGTTTGTGTCGGAGGAGTTGGGCTGGTTGGAATAGATAAACTGCTCCCTTTTACTCTCATCATTGCGCATATAAAAGTATTTAGCGAGTCAGTGCTGTGATGATGATTCGTCATCCTTATCATCATTCCTTTCTCAAATTATTTAAATCACAAAACACAGCACACTTAAAAGAAGACAACATTACATTATTATATGCAAATGATTAGCAAGTAAACTTGAACAACGAGCACAGAAAAGGGAATACAAAGAATAGAAGATGATGCAGAAAAACCATTTATTTGTCGGCGTGTTGTTTCCTTTCATCTGTAGATGAGTCTAGTGACATTCCTTTCTGAACTGAAAGTCACCCATTATCATTATTATTTGCCGTTTTTGTATTACGTCAATCACGTAGAATTAAAGTAGACAAATCGATTGTCACAAAAAAGTTTGAACCATGTGCCCATGCGTTGCGATATGAACCTGATCTAGTAACGAAGCTCTCACTTGTAGGAATCATTCAGAAATTGTTACATAGTACCTATACATAATTAACCCATAATGAAAAATAAATAAATGGACACAGAAAGTGAACAAAAACAAATAGTGAGTGGCTAGATACAACTCGTGGTAAATTGGAATGAACTAAGATTACAATTAATTATGTTTTTTTCTGATGGTGTGGCAGGGTAATAAAATACACGCCCTTTTAGTCAATTTATTGATACACCAAGATCTGGGCAAATAAGTTGCTGCTGCAGAGCAAACACCTTGCAGTCTACTGCTACATCGTCACCGATGATTGACGATGACAAACTGTCATGTCTTGCGAGACTAAGTCCTTGGTGACAGTTGCCTCAAACGTGTTGAGGCACTTTTCAAATTTTATTACTGAACACGGTGAACAAACGATGCGTCCGAGATTTGCAAATGACTTTAAATGATTATGTATGTCGTGCGTGATTTCATGATGTTGATGATGACGACGAGGAGATCATGCGTTATGACGATCAACGTGAAGGTGCGGAAGTCATTTTCAATTTTCTGCTGTACATCATTTGTAATAAATCCTGTTAATTCAGTCACCCACACCAAGTGAAATAGTGCGTGTATCATTGGCTAGATTTTTTCAGTTGTCATCCCACACAAAAAACTACTTATATTTTTTATTCTCCGATTTTAAACATTTTGGTCAGGATATCGTTTCAAAATTAATCATTATTCATTTAATTGTTGCAAAACCCATCACGCAAGTGATGATGCTTTAAAACAAACTTGCATTGAAGCATAATAATAAAAAATGGGTGTGATTATTAACACCACAATAAATTTCTTGGTAGAATGATGAAAGATGGAAAAATTAAAACTTTGATTACTCTTCTCTCTAGTATCACAACTGACCACACTAAACGCATACTTGAGAAACCAACTTTTATCGTAACGTTATGCCTTCTTAGCCGTAACTTTCCAAACCGGAGTTAACGATATTTGAAGTTGCAGCTATACTTTTTATTTTGCAGCAGAAATTTTCTGTGAAAATGATTGGATCCGTATAATAATATTCTTCACGATTCGTTACTGTGTAGCACGGTCATCGCCTTCCGACAATTTATAACAAAACACAATATTGTTTTCATATCATGGTGCGAATATCACATATTCACAGGTTACACACATACTTGAAATAAAAATTATGTGTCTATAGAAGAGTGTGACGCTAGAAAGTTGAGAGGAACACACCTTTTGATGTGCAATAAAGCAACAGTTTAACTAGGTTGGTTGTTTGAATCGCGGAGGAGGAATTTAATTGAGAAATGAAAATAAGGCGAGAAATTCCACCGACCATCGAATATTTCATTGTGCTTTGGCAGCGGCACTATTTTCTCCACTCCCCAAACTTGAATCATTCAAGATGCGCCTTGATTGACGAGACAATGAAGTTGTAGTTAAGCTAATTTGCTTATCGGAATTGCCATTATTCATATACAAAGTATACTTACATAGATGCATTTAAGTGGCTCAATGAATATCACCATTGTCTTGCGCTAGGTAAATAAAGCGCATACGTCATACGATCTCATCATTCAAGAGAAATAGAGTGATTGGGTTTTTCGTGAAGTTACCAATTCTGTAAATGCAATTCACCAACCTTTGATCCAATCAAGAGAGTTTCTGTTTCCTTCATGTGTAGTTTGACTTCAACAGTGTTTCTACAGAAGTAATTTAGCGTATCCAAAAACAAGTAAAACATGATCTCGAAACTTTCGAGTCGAAAGACACATGACTGAATAATTTAATTTTCCATATTTCATGCAATATGTCTTGAGTTTAGCTTAACACATTTAATTCGACTGATTATATTATGGAAACATTAGCTCATGGTCATGGTGGTTATAGCATCGTGATAATTACATTTCAAAGATGAAAGAGGTTACCATGCATCGTCATCTAAATGCGGAGAAATTATTTTTGTACGTCAGCTTTCTCTGGCGGTAAACAAATAATATCATGGCAAGTGTTTTGTTGCAAATTGGATTTGTCTTTCAGATTAGATTTCTGTTTTTATTTATATTTCAAAGTTATAATAACATTGTTTTAATTACCACAAGACACGTTTTGTTTCACCAAAGTCTACATTTTAATGGGAGGCCCAATTTATATGTTATACATGTTGAGTAGACTGCACTTATTATATACATCTACACTTACCATTCTTTAAGCAAACATTTATATCGATTTCCTAATCACCAGCATCGGTGAATTTACTGAACAAACCAAGTGAGTATATTATACATTTATTATGATGAATATTATCGCCAAGATGATTATTATAATACTACAATTTTATCGCATGATTTTCAACGTACAATTATAATAAATGTAAAAGTTTTTGGGATCAAATGGGCAGTAGCAAAATACAAGTTTTTATTAATGAGCGTTGCTTGCAAAAACCTGCTTTTCCACAGTTTTGGAATTTTACGAATCAGCGTTTTTTTTCTTTTTGTTTATTCTTTTTGTTTTTTATGGGAAAATGGGTACTCTTTGTTTTTAATTCACCGAGCAACTTTATATGTAAACTTTAAATTCGAATCTAAAAGGTGTGCACTGTAACTCAATCAATTCTGTCATTCTGCCTCCGAATGCATATTATTAACGAAATGATGAGAAGAAAACACAAAATATTGTAAAAAAATTGCGTTAAAATGTTGATAATTGACATGCGTATCGATAGCAATGCTAATGACAATACATCAGTAATATGATCAGTAATAAGAGTCACTTTCATACAAATATCTCAAACTCGTCTCTTTTGTAACTTGGGATAGAACCAACGGGACGACCTGTTAATTTCTAATTAAGAATGCAATAATAGTGCAACGATAATATACAGTATATGCTCATTACACGGTACTAATAAACTAATTAGGCGCTATGGAACAATTAATCTTTTATTTGCATTTTCTAGAGCTGAAGTGTCTAACAGGTGGAATTTATGTTACAATTTATTTTTCTTCTGGCTCTTGTTGTACTTAAATAGAATCATTTGTTTTCTTAGTTATAACTGTTCTAGGAAAGTTTTGATGTTGGTATTTGGGAAAAGTCGTTTGATCTGTGCGTGCACATTTTTCGTCAACTTCGTCAAGTTATGTATGTAGGCATAAGAGCGGCACGCCCATCCTGATTTTCTTCTTGGTTTAAATTCATTGTATGCCGTAACTGAAAAGTACCTAAGTAATTCTAAAATAAGAAGGAGCTTGATAGCGCTGCTGATCATCGTCTTGGTCATCATCTTACAATAAAAATTACAGAAAAAGGTATTTAGACTCACATTCACATAATATTTGAGAGTTATGAGTACCTGCGGGCAATTCATTAATGTCGAACATGGGCACGGGATGATTGTGTGTATCTGGTATACTGTATTTTTATATGGAAACCCCTCCCTTGCAAATCTCGACAATAAAATTGACAGATGTGATACCCCCCACACGGATCAAGCAGCCCAGAAGACGAATCTCAGTCAGATAGGTATAACACACAAACACTTTTCATTACTCTTTAGTGATTCAGGGCTCGTGTGGACAGGATGGAGTAGCAGAGCCTCTCCCTTGGACACTGGAAAAAAATATACTTTACCTGTCTCTTAAGCGTGAGGCAAGCGCATTTTTCTTGTCGCTCAATGAAAATAAAATGAAACGTACTACGGTAAATTTAACCACTAGATTGTCCACGTACTTATAAATGACCGTTCAACTAATGAATTTTATGCTGATGATTTAATTCATAGTCATGCCATACCTTTTCACTTGGGTGCCGTTTTACCCTCTGTGGTGTGGGATGCTTTTTTTATTGCATGCCAGCCAAGAAATATATCATTTCATCATGGAAACACTAGCGTGACCCACTGTGGCCGGTTGTTGAATTACACACCTTGTGAAATTATCTCTACATTGATTTATCATTACCAAATAACTGCTTTGAGCACAGAGTACACAACATTATTTTATTTATTTATTTTTCTTCAAAGACCAGTCCATCTTTGTGCCTTTGTACAATGCGATATTATTGTTGGTAAATGACAAAAAAATTGTTAGGCAAAAGTTAAAAGTAACAATAATACATGATGCAAGCAATGGTCACTCTTACTTTGTTTGCTGATGCTATCTACGCGATTATCGCCGTTTTGTTCAGAATGGGTTTTACATTTTATTCTACTTGTGGTGATGCATAAGGAAAGGAGTTGATCTTGAGCACAATGCCGGAGCGATGGTAAACCTAAAAGGAAAAGTGTACATGGAGCAGTAATGTTTCGAGCTAATCCTTTGACGATGGCAAGTGTGCTCACTGCTCAGCCACAAAAAGGAAAACCCGACACATCATCGTCATAATAACAAATGAATAGGAATAAATGCTGACTGTGCAGTGGTGGATTGCAAAGCTTTATTAATAACAATAATAAAAATTAACAATGGCAGCAAATACCTCTAGTGAATGAAACATTTTTGAAAGTTTGCGTTAGGTAGAGAAGACATATGGCGTGACAATAGTGACAACCTGGTTATATCATCGCTATTCTAACCCCAACGTGCTCCATCATGGCTGCACAATCATCCCCCATTACCAGAAGTATACCCATATTTATTCCGTTTTTGCAAGCAAGGTGTTGGTGACTGTGGCTGGTTAGTCGGTTTGTTAGACGGATTGAAGACTGTTAATGCTGCAAGTAATACCGAAAACAATTTGTCGGAATTCTTTTGACTCCTCTTTCTTAAAGATGGGTGGACACAGAAGATATTTAATGAAAAATAGCAAACGAAAAAAAAAAATATTTTTTATCATCCCGAGATTATTACCATGGATGATGACGATGATAAAAAATATTTAATTTAAAATCATTTAGCAAGTACAGAATTAATCCTTTGTGTATCTACAGCAAAGGACTCGCTTAGTTGGTTCAAGATTTTGCGTCATACATAAGATCACCCATTAGTGTGTGATACCGCACCGCGGCGTGGAAATAGCGTAGGTGAATTTGATGGTTGAGTCTATGAGTAGGTACTTGGTGCAAACACAAAGATTACAAACAAAAGCGTTGTTACCTTTCAAAGAGGACGACAAAAAATCATGTTGGAATTCCTGTTCCAGTGATCATTGTCGTCATCGTCATCATGAAATATAGCCGAACATCATGAGCTACGCTTGATATCATTAAATGTGGGCTTTCAGATTAATAGTTGATATCCGGCCGATGCTAAGGTCTCAGCGGGGGTTCCACTGAGAGGCAAGAAAATATCCATTCTTTGCAGAAGCTTTAGACTGCACCAGACATGTAGCTGTCATCATCAACATCGTTTTAGTGATTTTTAACAAGAGGACAATGTAAAAGAAACTCGTATTTCGTTTAGGACTGCCTTTTTAAATTTCGTTGTTAGTGTCAGAAAGATTTTTTGTTTGTTTTTGCAATTGGACAAAATCGGAAAATGAAACTTTCGTCATCAGTACACATTTTTTATTGGTGCGGTCAAACAGTGATTTGTATACGAACCAGCGTTTATTTAAGTAAATTTAATTAAGCGCATGAATTTGGAATACACAAAGAAACACTCCTACTCACGATACTGGTGGGTGAATGATATGATAACTCTCTTGATGTTCCAATGTCACTGTTGTCTGTGTTCAACAAAATTAAGTGGCCACCCCTCGTCTTTAACTCTTAAATAATTCGCCTCTTGCTTAACGTTTGTTGGTTGGCGTTGGCATTTGATCTACCTTTGCTTGTTTTTTTACTGACATGACAAGCAGTCAAAAACAAAATCACAAAAAATTGTTACAGAATCGTACCTTACAAAATTCGTTTTTCTGTAGCACTCATTTAATAAAGTGAATCTTTTTGAAACAAATGATGACCGACCACTTATCATCACCAACTCTTTTCTTGGGAGCATTCTTGATCTTGGTCTGATCTGTGGCTCTGGGTTTGGAAACTCATAAATCCATTTAGCTCACATTGTCTGACCAAAAAGCAGCGAAAACACTAATGTTTTAATTTTCTGGTATAATATTACCTTGTATGGAATAACTCTGCCCTTTGTCGAACCTATGGCTTGTGTGTGTGCGGAGTGCCAATGGAGCTCGCCAAATCAGGATTAAAAATTCTTACGAGTTTTAAATGGCTTTTTGCTTTCATGCAGTGAGGAGGATTTTTACTTTATGGTCAAACACAACCAGCTTATGAGGAACACGTGTCCGTTTTATGATGATATGTAAGCACTGTTTACGCTTTTGACAGTGATTGATGTATTGATAACTTTTGGCTTAATGTCACTTGAAACGTAAAAAAAGTCGTCCGACGTTTTACTTTTTTGACGGTGTCCATGAAAAGTTGAGAGCGGGCTCATCGGTCAAAACCGCCCATCTTTTCATTCAGCATTTAGTAAATAAAGCCCACTTCTACCACGCTATTCTATCAATTGACGTTGAGGAGTTTCAGACATGAGGTGAAAATTTTAAGGGACGATGAGAAAATCTTTCAAGATACTTTATACCCATTAAGAAGCAGTTTGATTTTTTATTGCCTGATTAATTCGACTGATCTTGTTTAAAGTTGCAAGTACACATCAATTTACTATAAAATGCCAATCATGTTGGTATTTGTCATTTTACTTTTCGGACTACACCAGCAATCAAGTTTGTTTTTTAATTTTCATTTGCACACAAAAGGAAAAACTAGAAACAAAGACCAATCATCATTATTGATGAATTTTATTGTAAAAAATTATTTGCGTAACTTTCCTTAAACAAACGGCCTGTTTGCTTGCAGGAGGATGAGAACCAGTAATGGAGACTAGGACTTGAATGGTGATGCGATGCGCAGATTCAATGGTGTTTGTATTTAATTAATGAGAATACCTTCAAACTTCGTAATTACAATGCCTGAACCTCTTCCTTTTCTCTGCACATCATATCTTTTAGCTATATTGGAGAAACCGGCGGCATCTCAGCCGTTTTCTTTTGTCGTGCAGAACTCACGCTCTGGCTGTTTGCCACTAAAATGTAGAAAAGTATACCCAAAAATGAGCAAATATCCACCCACCTTTTCGTCTCAACTCTTTAATATGCTGACAATGATTCTTTTCAAAAATGATATAAAGGGTGTGGAAACTCGGTATTTAAAAGGATTGCTTAGATTTATTTAGGATATTTCATTTTATGTGTGGGTCGCGTTAAATTTTTTGTAGCAAAAAACGAGAACCATCTAACGTAGCAAGAGCAAGAAAATAGAATTCAGTGAAGGAGTCACGCCACAAATAATTACATATTCTCTGTGAACACTGGCGACGCTCCACATCCAGAACTACCATTTAATTGAAATATTTATTAAATAAATGGGGTTTCTAAATATGTAAATTGGCATTTAGTTTTCCCTACTTGTTGCGCCTTAAAGACAATGCCGCAATGGTGCCATGTTAAAAGTAGAAAAATGCAGTCACATAAATTGAATGAGCTATAATCAAATTCAGGTTTAACAGTTTAACATGCATTCGTAACCGTTGCAGAAACGGACCGAGTTTGATTTCTAATAGAATTTCATGAAATCATTGAAATTGATGAGCGCACTTAATTGTACGTTTTTAATAGTAGTGTCATATATGCGAATATGCAAACAGTCCGTCCTTTGGTCCTTTGATAACGGTAATTTTGCCACGGCTATGTTTAAACGAGATTCTTTAAATTGTTTCTTTCAGACAAACATTGAATTATAATTTTATTACGTTGTGATGTTAGATTTCTCAGTGACTGATTATTATCATGCATGACGTGGTTCGTCATAAAGTAATTTACCAGTGTCAAATTTTACTTGACGTCGTAATAGATTTCTTTTGAAAATAATGTGATTTGGAATAAAAAAGGTGGCCATGATGACGAGAACAAAGGCACATTCAATTCCTAATTCTTTACACTCATTCATTCACTGATCAAAGGAGTTGCTCCTGAAGTTGAGTCCTTAAAGTCGAAATATTTTCACTAATTCCATAAAGTAATGTGGAAGAAGGTTGCAGTTAAGTTAGAGCAAAAATGAATTACAGATTCTAAGGTAATATTTCTTCATATCCCATAACTTGCAAATTCTTTTCACTCAAAGACTTCCTATACTGAAGGTCTTAAACGTCAACAAAAAATGACACTTGACTCCAATTAGGAATTGAGGATGACATGTATTAAGATGAGATGGACCTTTCTCTAGATTGCACTTGTGTCTAGTTAATAACATCTAATTCTCATCTCCTTCTTCGCCATCCTTAGCATTTGACTTCAATTATTAGTATCTTTTGTTTACGTAAATCGATTTGACGATTTGCAAGGCCATCACATTTTCTTTTATTCGCCTTTATGCACACTTGCTTGTTCACTCCTTGAAAAGATGTACATTGGGATAAACGAAAACTGTTTCTCAATTCTCAAACTGTACAATTCGCATAATTTGCACAGAAGCAGCCTGGCAAATGCACTAGTGTGTGGCATCGTAAAAATTTTCATTACTCTTTGCTTTTTACAAAACGCAGTAAAAATAAAGTAGACCCTCCTCTTTATTCCTTTATGCTACTGTTTCGTGCCTCATCTCACCTTTTTCTCCTTCGAAAATGAAATAATGAGCTCTTTGACATTCAACTTTGGTAGTGTCCATCTAGTATTGTTAAACTAGTACATAAAAATCTTTGCAAATCGCAGTGGTACTTTGACTATCTCACTGAATCCTGAGTGATGCTGATAGCAATAATCTATCCTTATTGGAATTTTTTCAACGTTGATTCAACCAAAGCTAGCAAAATAAAAGTTTGCTCAGATGGTAGCAAAGAGAGTATCAAAGCACTATTTAATAGTTGTTTTATTGCTAGCGAAACGAGAGTCCAAATTGTTAAACGTGTGGTTCCTCTACCCTCCCAAAAGTTCTAAACTCAACCAGGAGTCTTTTAAGAGATGCACTTTTGTGTGACTTTAAGAAATTGTTTTTCAGTAATCACTTGGGTGAGTACAGGAGAAAGAGGTGGAGAGAGCTATCATAAATTATGTGAAAAATAATGGCGCATCAAAAATACTTGGCAAGTTCTTCAAAATATCAATAAAACCAGAAGGGTGTCCGGTTGTAAAAAAAAACCTTAGAATTTCTAATGACTAAGAAGACATAAAAATGTAACCATATGGTTTTCACTAGAAGATTTTATTAACTGAGCAAACTGAAGGAGTGAGATACTATAATGTGATTGTAACGAAGTCTAATTGTAGGTTAAAAAGAATAACTTGTGTGATTTTGAGCTTTCCACTTACCTTTCTCCGTCAAATAAAAAACTATGCGCCCTGAGACCTACAAAAATTACAACTTTTATTTTACAACTTCAAAGTTTCAATAATTAGCTATATATATTATTGTATATTTTGATTTAGGTGGTTAGTTTTTTACCTTACCTTTTATTCCATTTTATTTACTTTTTAACTGAGATTTTTTCACGTCTAATTGCTTTCGAGTTGCATTGTTATTAACTGTTACTTATGTTCTATTTTACAATAATATGAATTAGAAGCACATTATGAAGTAATAAACTTTCTGATACTGACTTAAGCAAATTATAATTTATTGTTAATAATATTATTGACGTCAGTTCATTAATTGTGATTGCACATATAAATGAATTGTGACATGTTGAAATGGTGTTTTACTGCCGTATCTAATTAATATTTGGGTGCCATTTAGCAAAATAGGCTTACAAAGTGCAAACCTGCATTCGAGAAAGTTGTGCCCTCGTGGTTTACACACCAGGAGTTATTGAATATTTGTAAAGAGAGGAGACTCCCCTTCATTAACTATTCAATATGAGGAAATCTTTAGCTTCTTATCGAGACCATCGTTTTAGCATATCTTGTGATTAGGTGGGTTAATATCTATCAGAGATACACTTTTGCTATTCCGATGGAGGATTGCAATTGCACACTTTTGCCTGAGGTGAGCCAATAAATCTTTTTGACGATGCACTTCAAGGAACTAATAACTAGTCATTAATATGTGCCAGGTGCTAAAACGATGCCAATTAAGAATAAGTCAAGACTCAGTGAATAAATCATAATATTAAGAATACTTGTACAATAAATTTGTTTTCCCTTTTCTTTCCACATTGCGTACATGTTATGTATATCGCATTATTTCGATTGTTTTAATGCGCTCCGCATTTCATCAACTCGACACTAGTCCCAGTCATTTGTACATTAATACTGTCTACACCAAGTCAATGAAATAAAAATGATTAGATTATGTCCGAATTGCTGCATACCGTCGCCTAATTTGCACTGGATTGTTTTGAGATTGTCCAAAGCTAATTATCACACGAGTTTACAGAATTAATCCGATAGTACTATAAAGGTAATTAACCTGACCTGTTCCATGATAACGTTTACACTTGAATGCTCCCCAGACAAGTGGTTCAATTCACGTTAGCAATGATACAATTATAAACATATGCTTTTTGCGACCATTGAAAATAAAGATTCTGCTAATCGTAAGTTATTGTAGTCGTCGTGAAAAAATTGAAGTTCAGTTCCCTAAACATTTCGCTACCCCGAATAAAAACGCAAGTAGATATAAAAAGAATGAAAAAATGAGATTGTATTGAGAAAAGCTTAAACTACCATGGATTCAGAATAATTGTAATACGTGATAAGGAATGCAATATTTAATGACTCCATGTTGGACTCAGTCCAATATAATTTTATGTTCTTAGGCATATCTATACATTTAATAGAACAAGTTTAAACTTCTTTTCTACATGCATTAGCATGACCAGTTGGGTGAAGCTGATCCAAAATATTGTCGTTTCTATTTCATCGCATTATAATAGTTGCTTTGGCAAAGGATTGATTGATCGAAATTCTGACAATAAACATTGACATTCAGCAAATTACATGGTATTAATTATTGATGACATCTACAGAGTCGTTAAGTGTTGCACAAAGAGAAGAGGGACCACCGGAATAGCTCTTGTAAATAGACTTGTCGGACAAAACTTTTCAGAGAATACAACATTCTCTAGTGTTGTCTCTTTAAATGCGCCCAAAAGCAGAAGTCACATTCTATTCTAATTCTAAAGCAAAACGTCTGCTTCACAAATCGACCGACTAAAAAGAATAACTTCAAGTCTAGACAGGCTGTAAAGTCCAAACACCGGCACAAATCAGGGTACATTCATTTCATTTAACATCGTTTCATTAGTCATTCATCAAATTTTTTTATGTCTCTTTCTCATGTTTTATTTCACGCTCTCGTTGGTGAAATGCCGGCAAAATTGTTGCTCATGTCACTTTTGACGGTAATGGATTTCTCATTCCTTTCACTAACACATTCAACGTAGCCGCACATATTTAGTTTTATATTTCACAGATCTTTTAGTTTTAACTCAATGATATTATTGCAATTGTTACTTGCTTTATCCAGCTTGGTATTGCATCTCCCTCTATCATTACTTGCTCGACTCGGCAAATTCCAACATTGATGTTGACGAAGAGATGAAACATGTTACAAATTTGAAGGCACACACATGACAAGAAGAATTCTTTGAGAAAAGCTCTACTCTCCCATGTGGGCCGTTAGTGTCTGAGGTGTATTGTATAATAACAATGATTATCATTTCTTTATAATATTAATGTTACTATTTGCATTGTGGTGATTCTTGGTATATTAAATAAATGGAATATCCCATCGGATCATCTTTCTTGATTTTTTCCTCGCATCATTTGCTCAGCGGTTGTTGTAGTGTGCGTGGAGAATCACCTGTTGATTGTGATATGATATAATGCAGAATGACAGGACATGACAGGAGCTCATGAAATTAAATTGAATCGACGGGTTGCTTTTATCAGCCTTTTTATTACTCTAGTTGCGCTTGCGTTGCTTTGTTTGTCTGGCTTGGTTAGATGGAGAAGAGAAAGATGAAAAGAAAGGATGAAGCCACAGCCATGAGAACGCAACGCATACGAGGCAAAAAAGAGAAAAATCTGGTTTGCTCTCTTTTATTTATCGGTAATGCATTTGTTACAATTGACATTTAAGACGTTCACATAAAACATTAAAGACGGTAGCCGAAAAGGAGATAAGAAGCTGAGATGTTGTGAGGGAGAGGCATTTCGGAGCACATTAAATTCACCGTTTGTGACATTTATGGGGGTGAGAATGAATGCCTGTATGAAGGACTGATTGGTTTATGAATTTAAACCACCACCACCTCGATATTGCACCTTATACTTTGTACCTTGGGGGAGCCACCTGTTGTTGCGCATTTTTATGTGATCTTTCTTTCAAAAAAATGAATTTCCAATTAAGCTATCATTTACCTTGACTCCACTAGTTACGTACGTACGAAAACTTTTAGCATTATGTAGCTAATTTGATTTTCTTTCCGACGCCAATCAATTTGGTAAGAAATTAGAAATGTAACTTGTTAAAATACCGCGTATTTTTTTAACCTTAAACTCGTTTCGTATTCTTTTGACTTTCACGTCAAAATTATAGTTCGTCTTTTATATGATATTATGATTATGAGAACCCGTATTCGGTAATAGTAATGAGGTTACGCTTTCCAGCATTAGCTTTATTTTACAACTTCTAAATTGCCCAATTTGGATTTGACTGATGTCATTTAATAACTATTTTAATTCTCTTTTGTAGAACCGAAGACACCGGAAGATCTGAGCAGTCCGACCTCTGACGAGAATTTCAACTTTCATTTCAGCCTAGTAGATAAAAAATTCAGTCATTTTACGCAACATCTTCACCACCATCACCACCACCATCCTCATCTTCACCATCATCATAGTAGTCCTCGAAGTAGCAGTAATAATAATAACAACAATAGCAGTAGTACCTTCATGGCGCACGCAAAAATGAAGGACCCGGCTGTGTAAGTTTCCATTTTATCCGATATGACTTATCGCGAAATTAAGCGAAGTGAGCTACGCTGCTCGAATGAATTAATGTGAACAAACGAATGTTATTTGGCGATTTCATAGATTGTTTTCGAAAAAGGCTTCCATTAGTCACCCTTCACTCCACCACCTCAGCCATGTCTCTAACGGCTCTGCGTCCACGAATGGGAAGCGAGCAGGAAGTTGTGGGGATCGGAAGGAGTTGAGCGCCTCGCCTGGCCCTTCAACCCCCACTTCAGCCAGCTCAACAAGCCCCATTCTCAACAA
This sequence comes from Cyphoderus albinus, assembly GCA_021029165.1. Lineage (NCBI taxonomy): Eukaryota > Metazoa > Arthropoda > Collembola > Entomobryomorpha > Paronellidae > Cyphoderus > Cyphoderus albinus. Next base: position 5,395 of record VYYJ01000135.1, on the reverse strand, counting down.
CAACCTCCATTCGAGCAACCCACCGAATGAGTCAAACGAGTCCCTCCGACGCCGCAAAGTGCACAAATGTGATTTCCAAGGATGTGAGAAGGTTTATACGAAAAGTTCGCACCTCAAAGCTCATAAGCGAACACACACCGGTAAGAGTTAAAAAATATATATCATGGTGTTTTTGGTCAATGAACTTATGTAAGATGGCATAATTAGCCTTACCGGGTACCATTGTTAGCAGATTTACGATTCACAAGTAGGAAAATGTTGAAATCAGTTGAAATAATTTTTAGCATAAGTAAATTCTGGTAGCTCGCATTTACACGTTGTGTGTTCTTCGCTTCGCATAAAATTGACACAAAATAAACATTTGCAATTCATAAGGAACACCTAAATATCAGATTGCAAATGTCACAAACGTTAACAGGTTACGATACTATAATTATGCGAAGTGAAATCTTTCACAACTTTTTATTACTTGTGATTTTTAAAAGTGCTTGTCTATATGCTGATTGTACTTTGGATTTTAATTGACGACAGTCATAAAACTAAACATTTCTGCTATGAAGAGGGCGTGGTTCAAGTAAAATTTTGAGAGCCTTGTAAAATATAGAAACCTGTGAAAAGCCATAATTACAATGATCTGTACCCAGTATTTTTTCTTCGGAACCATCTGCTGCTTTATCATGTGCAAGAAGACAAGTAGAAAAATTAGATGTTATTGCTGATATTTTGTCAACCTGTTTTCAGACTTTGCTTCTCACATTCTGAGGTTACAATTAGAAAGAGAAAAAACTCTCCCTCCTTTTTACTCCCTTTTGTCGGCACTTGCACTGCAAAAGCAACCGACACAAATTATGCCTTCACAGGTACAAATAGGCGGTGTAGTCACTTACCGTAACATCGTCTTCGTCACTTGATCCGCCAGCTACCTTTCAAACGTCTTTTATGCATTTAGGGATGTGGCAGTGAATAAATTGCAAGTTTAATTCGGTAACATTGCCAGGGCGGAGTATATGTTTAAAAATAAACCTGCTGGTCAAACAGAAACCAGAGACTACTTATAAATACAGACAATAAAAGTAAATATCGGTTCCCTTTAATAACTTAACAAAGTACTAAACCCAGGAGTAATAAATGGTGCTCAAACAATGCTTCTTAGCCTGAGCCACTCCCTTTCTCAATTTTCCTTCATGTTTAAGGATAGTGTTTATAAAAATACGACTATTATTTTATATGTAAACTTTTATAATGTTACTTCTTTACACTGCTTTGTGCAACCGTTGAAATCCTGCAAACATAACGGAACAAGAGGTAACATTCATCGTGAATTTTTTATGAGTAATACTGCAAGGCAGATAAATTGATAGTTGGACAAGCCTGGTAGTACCCAGGAGGAAAGATTTCGAGACAGTTGTTTAAAGAGGAGATAATAAAATGACAGACTTATTCACTAATCTTAAGTTACTGATTGTTTTACAAGATATCGTTGACACCATTTTAAATCTTCTTGTAAGCAGTAAAGTAAATTGATTTGCAAGACAATGAAAATATAGCGCCAAGAGACAACTTTTAGTGCATGTGTACACAAAATCATAAAAATATGTATAATCAAAATTGAGTCGTTAAGCCATACCGAGTTTCTAACCAACGGTTCTTTAAATTTAATTTTAGGTGAAAAGCCGTACCAATGCACATGGGAAGGGTGTACGTGGAAATTTGCCCGTTCCGATGAACTCACTCGCCATTTTCGGAAGCACACTGGACAGAAGCCATTCAAATGCCACTTATGTCAGCGTTCTTTCTCTCGTTCGGACCACCTCTCGTTGCATATGAAACGCCACTAACGAACGAATCAAGTCAAAAATAAATAAAATAAATTTATTAATATAAACACTCCAATACCTACAATGGATCATTCTGGTATTATTCATGTATAAAAGAAGTATTTTACACTAGCTCGGAACATTTATTGTAGACATTTACACGAAGCGACGAAAAATGTCGAAGCTAACATACTTGTTTAATAATTATGTCGTTCTAATTGCTACTTAATTCTAAATAAAGATAAATTACCTACCTGTTTAGTTAATTCGTAAAATATGTTAGTAAAGTATCCACATATTATATTTTATGTTAAGCGTATATAACCTAAACTTAATTGATAAGATATTCCGGATAGTATTCATTCGCAGTGTTTAGAAGACCAAGGATCCTTTGTTATTTTTTCTCATTGCCATGCAAGAGTTTGTACGTTTTTATTTGCTTTTGCTGACTTTCCATTACCAAAGCGTGAGCAAAGTCTATTTTACGCTACCTATTGTTTGTACGAGTAAGAAAAGTATGATTTACAATGAATTCCTATCTTTAATTAGATAAATATTGTCCAGATTATTAGCAGGTGTTATATAAACTACTTTTACAAAAAAAAAACTTCAAGTGAAGCTCCGGATTATACTTCAAGTGGAAGTTTGTTAGAGAAAGTAACTTTAATTAGCATTTCATGATGAATAATATTAATAGTAGAGATATTTTTTACAGATTTCTACCAAAAACAATGCAGATATTAATGTCTGTGAAACGTACCGTACGGCTTTCCCTCCAATAGAAACGATCCGTTTGTTGTCGTTGAAGATATTTTCATTCATTATTCTAGGCTATGCACAATTTTCACTTTACTCAGACCAGACCAAGCCGAACAATTTTAGTATAGCGTTTTGTCAAAGTAACATTTTACCAACTAAAATATTCCGATTTCAGTAATGATATTAATGTTATTAATAATAATAGTAGTAATACTTAATAAGGCAAACAATTCTTTCATAATGTCGTATGTCATCAAATTAAACCTGGCACGACGTGATAAAACTGCAGAGGATACAAAGAAATGGGTGAATGGCTTCGACCGAGAAGGAGAGTGATAGCTTCTTTGAATCGAAGTATGCTATTTATTATTTCCACTTACCGCCAAATGACAATGTACTTCATGCAACTTATCCACTACGAAATGATAAGCAAACCTTTTGAAATATACAGAAAAATATTAATTAAAATTAATTATACCGATAAGTAAATGTGCTTATTGGACAAACCCGTTTTCATTCCTTTTTCTACATTTTCTACATATTTTTCTATATTTGAAGTACGGATCGTTTTTTACCGTTTCATTTTTTAGCTCGGGAAATCATTGCTAACTTTCACCGCATGAAATGAATCGTTTTTTGAAATCTCGTATGAAAATCACAGTATTAAGGAACTGCTGAGAATAGACAGGAAACGGATTAAATATTAAATGCAAAAGAAGGGTTTTCTCAGAATCAATTCCTCAATCAATAAACATTAGAATGAAATTTGCCAATCTTTTAAATTCACTTAAAACTTTTGTCCGTCCAATACACAACTCTTTGTGAAAAGCTTTAAATCCTACTCAGTCACGGAAAGATGACTTACGCTAATCATTTCGACTTTGAACAAGAAACGCAAACGTTTTACAAGACTACTGCCTGGTGCTTCACAAAATGCTTCACAGAAGAGATGAATTTACTACCAATTTGGCATTTGTGTAGATGCATATTTTTAGATGCACAATAAACTGGATCATTACCAAAAGACTCAATTATTTTACAAAGCGGCTCACTGTCAACAGGGGTTTGTTGAATCGAGTTGTGGGTCCATCGTCAGCCATCATTCATATTAATTTAAATAATCAACTTTTTGTTCAATATTTTGACTCTGACACTGCTTTCTTGCAATTGGTATCCAACGTTTCGCAGATTCATAGAGTTTAATGAGTTTATATATAATTTACAGGTGATTATTTCGGTTTTAAGATAATTTAAGGAGTTAACTATTTGAGAAACAATTTTAGGTTTAAGATATTGATACCACCCGCCCGTTTGAATAATAATATAAATAAAACTACGATGCTCGCTTTGTCGTTATAAATTCTCAATGTCTCTCTGTTTCATTCTCATTTTTCTTTAACGAATAGTTTCATAGTTATCACTACTAAATACTACAATTGTAATGATTAATCTCGCAGCTGCTTACAGGTACTGAAAAATGTTAGTATGCTTTAAATGGTAAAGAACCTAATACAGCCATTACAGAATTTAGCCAAAAAATTTGCTCGATGACATCCGTAGAATCCCACACGAATAAAAGTATGTAGTAAATAGTATAGTTAATTTACCAATTTAATTGCAACGCGCAACCTACCTGCTACATACTGCGCATTATTTCCTGATAACTGTTTTGTTTCATTCGAATTACTTCCTAGGACTTGAGAAAATGAAAGCTTTACTATTGTATTATAGCAACGCTTGTAAGCTAAAACTGAGAAAGAAGTGATAAATCAAAAATGATTTAGTTTTGTGGACACATAAGCAATGGATTTGTATAATTCTTTTGAAACATCATAAGATGATGGTGGCTGTATCAAATTCTGACTAAAATAACACAAAACTGTGTTACACAATTGTAAAGTATAATGATAGTAGTAAATATAAATTCTTTAAAAATCAAAACGTATTTTAATAAATAAATAAACATTGATATTTATGACAGTTTCGCAAAGACATTTTTTGTTGTCGATTCATTTGCATTATATAAGTTTAAGAAAACCTGGAGATTAGAATGTCCATACGTTCTTCCATTTCATAGCGGATAAAATCATCATCCCATAAAATCTTCTGTGTATGAAATGTATGAGGAAACGAAAGGGTGTCCAAATCAAAATCCCTTAGGCACCAGCTCAATCAACCCTGGTCATTTCTTCCTGTACCTTTCTTTTATCTTAAATTATTATGTCAGTCTGTAAAAAAATTGGTGGTTGTACGAACTCCTAACCATCTCAATCTCCCACCAATGTTAATCCGTTTCATAATCCGGTGCTAATCTTAATTTTCTCGAACGTCCGACCATTCCCATAAAGTACCGAAACAGCTTCTGAAGCACTTTTCTCTTAAATTGACACATTCTCACTTCTTCTGGTGGTCCCACTGATGACAATTAGACCTCGTTTTAACTCTCCTCTGGTGCACAGGCTCCAACAAATGATGAGCCCACTCATCTTTATTCGCAAAGCGACCCTCTTGACCTTGACACACCGGACAGTTCATTATATTTAATCATTCAAAGTTAAAATTAACCTAGCCCAATCTGACATTTGACATGACATGTGCTGAGCTCGATAAAGACTAATGTCAACTAAAAACATTTTTAGTTTATGTTGAATTGGAAGGGAATTGTTGGTGGAGAGCTGATCAAAGACTGCAAATCAAGAATCAAGAGACTGGAGCAGGGTGCGGTTTATACAATGGAAAAAACATCTAGACATGTTTTTACATGCATTTTATCATGGTTAAATGGAAAATCATGGTAAAATGGTAAAAACATTTAACAT